>WYDI02033777.1:0-15162 GCA_009867235.2 Psittacus erithacus | reverse complement strand
AGCAGTTGTATTCTCTTCCCTTGTTATTTCCCTTATCATTATTATTATTGGTGGTAGCAGTAGTGATTTGTGTTATATCTTAGTTACTGGACTGCTCTTATCTCAGCCCGTGGGAGTTGTATTATTTCAGTTCTCCTCCCCATCCCTCCGGGAGTGGGGGGGATGGGGGGATGGGAGAGTGAGACAGAGGCTGCGTGGCTGACTGAGCTTAAGCCACAACACCTGGAAATCAGATTTTTAGCTAAGACAAGATGTGTATTTATGCATTTTTTGTAAATGTGAGGTTTGTTTAAAGCATTGTCATCTGCAGTTTCAGATCAAACGGAATCGCAAAAAAAACCCAAGAAAGACTACTATCAGCCCAGAGAGTTTACAAATTGGAAAGCAAGTTGTGAGTAGAGAAGGTTATAAATTATACAGTGTTTTTTTCGTTTCACACAGTGAAGAATAACCTCAATCAGATTCCTTGCCTGAAAGGAACAGAAACTCTGGCTGTGCTTTTTGACAGCCACAGATGGCAATGGACAGCCTCATCTCAGCAAGCCTCTCTGCAAATAGATTCTTCTGATATTGACCATGATCTAGCAATGGCATCTGCCAGCTCCTTCCTGTCCGAAATTCTCCCACCTTGATCAGCAAATGCTGGTCCTAGACCACTGAAAAATCTATATTCAATCAGCCTTACAGAGACAGCACATAAGTGTCTGATGGACCAAAGTGGGATTCCAAGCCTACTCACAGCACATTGTGTGCTCCCCACCCTCATTCCTAGTTATTAACAACTCTTTTTTAAAAACTTTTCAGTATCTAAAACATAAACTTTGAGAACAAAATGTTTTGGCATACAACACGCTTACACTTTAACACTAAATTTGACTCTGGGTTGCAAAGAAATTATTAACTCTACTCTGTCCAAGAGCCATGTTTAGCTTTATTATCAACATGCTATTACTAGCATGTGAGGCAGTCACTTTCTTTCTCTGAGACACTCCATAATTCATTTTCTGAAACAACAGCATGAATGTAAAAGAGAAGTTTTGCATAATCGTATGTTGTAATTTTGGCTATTTATTAATTTGTCCACTCCATATTTCCTCCATCCACAAATTTAGTGCATCTCCATCATTCTTCCCTGCTCCCTCCACAGCTGTCTCTGCTCTTACCCTGTCTCTCTTTAGCTATACCTTTTACCTCAGGAAAAATGCTGAGGGCATCCTGTACCAAGATCAAGACTATTGCAGCCTTTTTTGTTCTCTCTGTCAGTCCCCATCTTGTTTTTGTCAATATCTATCTGTACAGTTCACAAAACATTTGATTTTCTGCCTGGTTCTTTGTTATTTATGGTGCACTAGGACAAGCAGTTCTTCACATGTACCTAAAGCCATTTCAAAACATCCCCCAGGAGAGGGCTCAAAACCTAACCCTCACCCATGTAGCAATCATTGTAAGAATAGGTTTGAGAGACCTGATTACTTACTCACATGACAAGCCTTCTACCAGCCTCAGCTTCCAGAGCAAGCACTCAGTACTGTTTACATTTAAAATTTTATGTGCTTCATCAGGCTCACTGGCTGTTTCAAAGTCTTTGTGTTGCTGATTCAAATGCAATTTTTCATTTCATTCTATTCAATTTCACAACCTCCTTACAAACGCACTTGTATTATTATCCCATTTAGCAACACTTAAAACATGGAGATTCTGTCCAATATATAAGGAACATGATTATGATACGACTTAAGCAAGTACACAAAAGAAAAAAATACTACTGTGAGCAAACAAATTGTCTTGCCACAAGCACCAGCAAATTCATTAAATAAACCCTTCTCAAATTTTCAGCCAGAAAAAGTACTTTACAATAAAAACTATCTGAAAGTTGTGAGGACTGCTCTATTTGCAGTAAATCTGTCTTGTACTAACAATTATATTGTCCTACTCTATTTGTAACAATCATCTGCAGCACATAGCACAGTATAAAGCAGGCAGTCACCTGGCTCTGAACCCCTACTTTCCAATGGTATAGACGGCAAAATTAAAGGTTAACAAAGTGTCAGGGCCAATAACTAATTATTTGATAATCAACATAACTTGTTCTTGATTAAAACAGAAGGATAGACTGTATTTAAAAAGATAACACTCTATTAGTGGCTCACACAACATCCTGGCAAGTAAAACAAAGATATCATATCTGAGCTTTGTGCCTGATTCTCCACAGCTTTCTTGTTTAAACAGTTACTTGCACTCATGTAATGGATTTAATACACTGTCACCAGTTACCATGACTGAAGAATGAATACTAGTCTGCTGGCCTTCCATGCCCACTTCACAAATTCAGATAGCTACAACAGAATCCCATTTGCCCAGAATACCCATTTCACAGCATTCCAATCCCGACAATGTGAGCAAGGAAGCACCTGGCCCAAGATGTAGAATGCGACCTAAGCCTTTAATAACACATTTTTGATAGCTGCACTGGAAGCATTCCACTAGGGATGCCAAATCTGTAGACAGCAGATTTCACCTTGCACTTTTTGTTACTCACATTCATGTGCGTACTCAATGCCTTAAGGTTTTCTCTAGGTTTCTATGCAATATGCTTTTTATCCTAAAATAGATGTAATGGAAAAACAGAGTGGTCATTGCATGATTCATTCAGAATCATCTACCACTACACAACTTCAAACACGTAGCACAAAACATAATAAAATGCCATCACTTTGTTCATTTTCAAAGACAGAACTGACCCTAAAGCACAAGATACTAAACTAGTATGACAGCATACTCTTCATGAAGTATTATTTTTAATCACCTTTAATTTCACGTTACAAAAGAAACAATCCGCAGATATGTCTTTCAGCAAGACCAAGTAATTTTTAATTAAAAAAAATCTTACACAGGTTGGTAGTTTTTGAGTACATATAAAAAAGGCACTGTGCTAGGTTTTTACTTTGAAGCATGCTAATGATGGAGATGAAGCATTCAAACAGATGCTTATTGTCGCATACTCCTCATGGATAATAACACTACTTATTTTACTGATTCATCTTGCTATCATTCAAGTAGATTTCTCATTGCTAAAATCCAACATTTTATCAAAAGATACTGGGTATATTCAAGCAATCAAAAGCTTTCCCTATAGAAGTCTAGCACTGGAGTTTCAGCCACACAGGCAGTTCAGACTTCAGTTTTAACTCAATTTTGATGCTCTCTAAAGGATTGTACTTAAGTTCTGAATTTCATATTGCACACCCAGTCTTCCATGGCAGAATCCGTATGGAAATACAGAAATCCTCTACTTTCTAATTTTCTAAACTGTTACAGACTATACAGTTTGGATTTAGCTTTCTGACTTGAGTATCTTCCTCAAGGACTACATAAATGAAACAAACCTTCAGGCTACATATATGTTGCTATTGTTTTCTACATGCCAAGTCTTTGCTTAATTTGTTTCCATCCAAAATGTGAACACAAAACACAAAGACTGCTTCTTCCACCACAGCAATCAAAGTAACCCATTAATATTCCTAAAGTGAAAGCCACACCTATGGCGCTTCTTTTTTCATTAAAGATTTAAAGCAGTCTAACAAATATATAAGCTACTGTTCTACCCGTTACTACAGCTTTTCTGAGTATTGCCAAGAAAATATTTAAGACAATAATGAGTCACCAGAAAGAGCTCAAACTTTTGCTGAAATAAATTTAGTCATGATAATCCATCAAGGATTATTTCTGAGCTCTAGAAGCTGAACTTTCATCAACAGCAAAAAGATACTTAAATCCTAAACTGAAAGAATTAAAAATGAGAGCTCAGAAATCAAAATCACATCCCATATGACCACCATGACTACTGGTTGGTTCCCACATGAAAAATCAACCTATTCTTAAGCCACCTGCTAATGATAAAAGGCAAGAATGGAAAGTCATTGAATGAAAGTTTCTGCACTCCCTGAAAGCTTTTGATAATGACAAAACTGACTTCGGCATAGCTCTGAAAAATATTAAGAAGGAGGTATGTTAGCAGATGCCTCTATATCCATTTTAAAATACTGTTGAACTCTAAATTGCAGCTAGAGTATATCATGAAGAGATAAAACTCTCTGAATAAAAATCAAAATTAATATAAAGAAATTGAGCTATAATTGCTTGCAGAGAGGTAACTATCTCACTTTATGAGATAGTTAATAAAAAGGCAAATTACTAAACTCTTATTCAGAGCCTGCTTTTCTTCTAATCTTAAAATGTCTAAGAACCCAAAGCAGAATTTGTGTGAATTTTATAACAAGACAAAATGTAATCCCAGCAGACCAGATGTGATAATGTCTTAATCTTGAAATGATTACATACTTTTCAAAAGCACTGAAAATGCTGCTACAGAGTATGCACGAGTAGCATAAATCAATTTAGGAAGTGTGTTAAACAGCAGCGTTTTTCCTCTTACCCAGGAGAAGCAGCACTGATCTCCGATGTTTGTTATTTTAAAGATCCAACTTATCTACTTTACGGATTTTCAAGGTAATGAAGCTTATAGAAAATTATCCTTTTCATTAACCAAACATGTCTGCTTTTCATAAATGCTACCAATTGCTGAAGAAATAAATAGAAGATATGCAAAATGGATATGACTCATAAGACTTGGATGTCGTGTTACTGAGAGCACTAATGCCACAACCTCTGGCTCAAATTAAATCATGAACTCTCACATGTAAGAGCAGTACTGGAAAAGCAATTGCAAATTTTCGGCTTACTTGGTGTGCACAATACAGAATGTATTAATTATACAGTTTGAAATTCATACTCCTCCTTGAAAGGTATACATTTATCTGGGCATACTACTACACATTTATTCTTTCTCTGCAATACATTTCTAAAGACAATGTATTTCCACGGATGACTTCATTAAAAATTTGTATTGGATATGTACTGTTTCAGTCCTTTGTCTTAGTAAAACGTTGCAAATGTCAGACAGCTCCTGATCTGAACCTCACTGCAGTGAATCAGAGAATGACTGGAAGCAAGTCCTTCTGATAGTAACACAAAAATTCTCAGGAGGTATTGAGTACTGAAAGCAATGCAAGACATGAATGCTTAAGCTTTCTCAAAATAAAAACCCCCAGGTGAGGCAACCACTGAAGTTACGTAGCATCTTTGGATACTCTGAATTACCAGCTCGCATCTTGCTGACATTTCAAGGCAGAATGAATTGAACTTATAATCACTGTCATGCCCTACAAAACTAGGCTACTCAGGCAAATTGTGAGTTGCATTTTGCAGGCAAACTGAGAATCAGCACCCTGAAATAGAAGATTCCACCAACACTGGCTTTATTTCACTTTTGAGAAATGCATTACCATTCAGGCAGCCCTAATGCTGCCTTTACTGACTGACTTAATACAACAGCTCTTCTTCCACTTTATGAATGTATATACTCTTTTTCTTCCAGCAGCTTCACAGATGTATGAACAAAAAAAATAATCTAGACTATGTCGCCATTATTCAGAGCCACGGTGAGCGCAGTCATCTTAACAGTAGGGCAGTATTTCAATCCTGTAGCCATAACCATGATCACATGAGATTCCCTCTCACCTGACACACTATTTTACCAAAGTAAAATTCAATTGCACAGGGTTATATACCAACCCCACAGTCTGTAGCCTAATAGAATGTCTCCAGACAGAACCAAAATCAATCTTCTAGAGAATAGCAGCTGGGAAAGAACTAATGGAATTTCACTCTCATTGCAGAAACTTATACACTATGCCGTACCACAAGAGCTAGGTGGACCTTAAATCCTAGCAAACAAGATGGGAGAAAAGGAAGAAACTTGCGCTGAATGTTCAAGCGAATCAAGGGTCTTGCAAACAGGTCTGACTGTTTTGCCTTAAAGGGATCTGTAACCTCAGGAAATCAGAATAGAGAGTAATTTTTTAAATCTTTCAGACAAAATAAAAGATGTCATTTTCTTTCGCTCAGCATGAACAGTGCAGATACATTCATATAAATGAAGCTGAAAGTATCTATAGAACACCAAGAGGGGAACAGATTTTTCAAACCCCTGCTTCTGCGATAAAGTAGCTATTTCTGGAGCGACAGGCGTTTTCTGAAGTTACTTTATTTTCTACAGCTTTCATTTCCCTGCAAAACCCAATATTTCTTCCATTAGTGCTTATTCATTTCTCATATTGTATCTTTTTTTCTCTCGTTTTTCTCCTAAAATGTCAGGGCCGGATCTATCAAAACAAAAAGGGAATGCATTCTCTTATATTTGAAAAAGAGAGAATGTGGGAATAAACCCCTAATATCATATACTAGTCTTTTAGTTTTTCTTTGACAATTTTCCAGATAAAATGCTAAAAAGTAAGAGAAAAGTAGCTGTGAGCAGAAGGAAAATGCGGATACTAAAAATGAAAACATTGTTACTTTTCCTTTCCCATAACCTCAGCAGAAAATTGATAATATCAACTGAAAAGCCTGAAATTGTACCTTTTGTTTACTGCTGCAGTAATCCAATGGATGGAGCCTGCCTAATTTTAAATAAAATAATGTAGTCTTGCTTTGTTTTTATTTTTTGCAAGGAACAGGGAATATCTATGTGAGTAGCCTGAGGTCTCTGTAAAGCTATTTTTGTAACTGTCCACTCACCTGGAATGGACAGGGGTAATGAGACATTAGTGGTGTTAAGATTACAGATCAGAAACTGCCATTTAGTTTCCTGAGTACTGAGACAAGGCAAAAGGATGGAATTTAGGACTTAATTTTAGGGCCAGTACTCTTTAATGTTTTTATAAATGATCTGGATGCAGGAATAGAATATGCATAAGGTAAGTTTGTCAATAATACTAAACTAGAAGGAGGTGTTACTAGGAGCAGGTAACTCCCTTCAGGGCAGAGACCTTAAAGAGACCTGGATAGACTAGAAAGCTGAGCAACCTCCAACTGAATGAAATTCAACAACAGCAAGTGCCAGCCTGCATCTGGGATGGGGTAATCCTGGTTACAGGAGGAGCAAGGGGCTGAAAAGCAGCCCTATGGAAAGAGTTTGGGTTGATGGGAAGTTGAAAATGAGCAAACAGTGTGCACCCCGGCAGCCAGAAGGGCCAACCGTCTCCTGAGGTACTTGAAGCACAGCACAGCTAGCCTGTTGAGGGAGGTGACTGTCCACTCTACATCATGTTGTTGCACCTACACCTCAAGTACTGCACGCAGTTTTGGGTGCCTCAGTACTAGGACAGCAAACTATTAGTTTTCAGACTGACTACAGGGAAGAGGGTGGCCAGTCCCTTGGAACAGGGCCCCCAGGGAAGTGGTCACAGCACCAAGCCTGTCAGAGTTCAAGGAACACCTGGACAATACTCTCAGACATATGGTTTAGTGCTAGGTATTCTGGGAGGAGCAGGGTGTTGGACTCGATGATCCTTGTAGGTCCAACTCCAGATACACTACAATTCTATCATTCTTAGAACAAAAACTTATGCATAACACTTATTCATCAAAATTAATGGTGAAATCCATACTTTTTTCTCTTTAGGTGATATTCTGTTTCCTTTTCACTTGACTATATTTCTAACTCCATTTGAGAAAGGTTGTAAGGCACTATAATGGCTAGCATACACGTGAAGTGAAAATACACTTACTAGTACTTGGTGCAGTATGGCAGATAGCCTACAGGAAAGCTTATGTATTTATATTCAAAACTAAAACTCAGTATTTGGCAAGGATGAGAAATCTTCCAAACTTTCTTCCCTTTTCCTCTGCAATTTTGAAGAAAGTAACAGGTGGGAGCTTAAGCTTCTTCCTGATGCTGATGAAACTATTACATGTGATACAAAGTGTACAATGCAAGTACAATGTGGTAACACTGCACTGTGGGGTCCTTCTATAAAGAAACATGTGCCTCTGTTTTACCTATTCAATGCTACTTCAGTGCCCCCTTTACTGTGTCAGTACTAGGAGAGTGCAACCTATGTCACACAGCTCATTATCACAGGCTGTTTTAGATAAATAGTATATATGAATTCACAAGCAGAACAGATATTGTCAGGTTCATCAAGTGGTTATTTTCACTGTGTGTGGAATATTCCAGAAAAAATACCACTTAATACATTTTATATTTTTTTTCTTCCCTTCATATGCATTGGCTACTGCCAGAGACAGGGCGACAGACTAGAAAAACCTACCTATGATTTGCTTTATATTCACCATCTAATGCACACATTATACAATGTATTACACACTGCACAATGCAGTGCTTATTACACAATACATACACTATATAAGGCTTCAATTTCAGAAGCAGGTAACTATGCAGTGTATCTTAACCAAAATCCATGCAGCAAATTCTGACCTCATGAATTACATATGATTAGGCACTTTTTAAAATTGAAACAGTAAAAAGAAGATTGGGAATAGAAGCTTGATCTGCTTGTGCTTGGTAATCAGCATCTTTTTTACACCGACAGTCAGACATGCAAAGCTGCAGCTGAAGTCCCAGATCTCTGTTTTCATCAGGAGAAGATCAGGACAGAAAGGAGAGACCCTTTGTTTCTTATGCAAAGCTGGTCAAGCACAAACTAAATGCATACAACACATGAGCTGTAGGGATTTATAGAGACTTAATTCAGAAAAATAACATTCTAGTCTTGCGTATTAGCCTGAAGAGGCTAAACAAAAACGCATATGCTTTCACTTTATCTCAAACGGGAGAGCTATTAGTGTGTTTTGTTATAGTACTGCATTATAATTTAGTTTCTGTTACCCTGCACTTTAGGGAGAAGGAAGGTATTAACTATTCATAATAGTAAGATATTAACTGATGAGAGCCTTAGAAATGATGTAAAATGAGCAGAGTACCACATGATCTTTCCCAGTTTGCACAAGACATCCTTTGAATCTCTGCACTGTACTTTCTTAGAAAGGCTGTGCCAAAAGGTCAAGTCATGACTGGTATTAAAAAGAGTCATTAATACGACGCTTGGTTGTGCCTTACATTCTGTATAAGATAACATGTAAGGGCATGTCAGCAAAAGAGGTCAGCTATAACCAGCGAGTGAGGAACTCATCTACAGGATGTGCTAGGGTGTTTCAGATCAACACAGATTACATTAATCCATGTGACCTGCAGGCAGTGATTCCTACCACGTGACACAGAAAACAGTCAGCACTGGGAGTCGCGTGGAGACATCTTCAAGTTCCTGCAGATTAATGCTTTCACAGAAGGCGGGGGAAGAGGCACTCAGCACAACTCATTGCCTCATAAGAAGTGGAACTGACAGCATAAATAAGATAGATTTCCAAGCAAAGTACATCTTGCTGAATTTATGTGTCACTTGGGTATGCTTGCACTCAAACACGAGCCAACAGCAGCTTGCCTTTATGCCTTTCTGTGCATGACATTCTGCGGCTCTAAAGCCAAGTTTAGTAAGAACCACTTGAGGATGCAAATGCAAAGCACCTCTTGTTTTCAGAGGGACCTCTCACCTTCTTCTTGAACAGAGGCCTACTGAAGGGCTTTTATAAATAAATTCCATTGTGGAAATGCCAAGGCCATTGCTGAATGAACACCAAGCACATTTGAGAGGTGGTAAGTCAGTAAAATTTTCTTTGTCTCCATAAACAAAGTAATACAGCCAAAAAGCTGCAAGGGGGGCAGCCACACACACAAGTGTACTATTTGATTTGTATAAATAGATTTCAGCTAAGTGCCATTAAAAGCAATCATAAAAAAACCAGTTTATATTCCTACAATGTGCTTCAATTTTTAAGCTTGTTAAGCTTGGTTTATCCATAAAATGTTTTCTGCTCTAGGCAAACAGAGAGACGACTATCGGTTTCTTTACGGAACTCCACATGCCAAACTCTTTATAACCCAGGGACTTTATTACATGCATCCTTATGCCAGAATGTGAGATTACTGATTCAAGCTTCCACTTTTTTTCTGCACTCCCCAGCCTCCATCTGAAACAGATCCAACTATACACTGCTTTTCCATATTTAGTTTTTTCAAGGATCTAATGTCCTTGGATCCCATGTTTGAGCTGGGATTTATTTTCAGTCCACATGACATTTGTTCTAAGAGTCACAATATGCAAAGAGAGATGGATCTAATGTTTCCTATGGTTAGCATTCATTTCTCAATAAAGCTTACAGTTAAGCAATACATTTGATACAGGACCAATGCAGGCCAATGTAGGACTGCTTCAGAAAAAAAGGCATGTCATTTATCAGACACCAGGATTTCTTCACTGCATTAAGCCTTAAAGCATTTTCATGAAAATACAAATTGAGAATATAATAATAATATTAATTCTCAGAACAGACACCTGATAACCTACTAGGGTTAAAAGGGTATTCATGCCTATTCCATTTAGGTTCAAATTTCCACACTTTCCAGCAAAATAGCTGGAAACTTTCCTGTTAGCCTAGTTTCCCACTATTAAAATTTTCCAAACACATTCTTTATCTCTCATCATAGTTTGGTTTTTTTTTTTCTCTGTGAAAGATGATAATGAATTTTCTTCTTCAAAATATAAAGCAACTGTAAAGTAGAAGATGTAAATTGACAGAACTGGCAACTTCAAAAGACAGATAAATCCTGTACTGCCCTGAGGAGGACTACTTGGGGCCAAGACTCAGGAGACTTTGAAAACATTTTAATAAACAGAACAAGGTGAGGATATAACAGAGAAACTTCATCTCCTGGGTTACGTGGGGCTGTTTTGCCGGCTGGCACCTCCAAGAAAGAACTTTTCACCCTTGATTTTGACCATAGCAAAGCAAAATACCTCAGGTGAGCACAGGCCAAACTTGCCTGACAGCTTCCAAAGCAGACAAAAAAGTCCACTCCATTAGAAATTGCTAAAAACAAGTTTATGCTGCCATATGGTCTGCAAGACATTTATAAGATAAACCTGTAATTCAGAGAAAGGCATCCAGGTCTGGAAAGTCCCAAGAATGTATTCAAAAAACTGGACTATTTAACATCTTCTTATATATAAAGGCACTGTATCTCCAAAGGCACAAAGGGAGACAAAAGCAGTGACTTTCAGAAGCTTGGATTCCTCAGGAAAAAACCTTCTCTTTTAACTGTGCGACTGCTACACTGCTACATGTCCAGATTCTCAGCTGGCACAAAGCAAAATCACAGAATCATAGATTCAACTACGTTGGAAAAGACCTTTTAAGATCATCAAGTCCAATCATAATCACTTCACCTAATCCTGTAACACTACACAGAAAGTCTGATGAGAATCTACTCTGTCTAAATAAGCAGCAAACAACTTAGAGCATAGTATAAAGGTTTTATATCTACTTATTCAAAGTGAGCTTTTTAACTGACTCTTCTTCATAAATTCCCAAAGTGAGTAGCACACTCGTAAACATCGGTGTCTATTACTATTTTTCATGAGAAATGTTTATGCTGTACACAAAAATCCATGTAAGAATAGCAAGATATACTGGCTGAAATTAATTAGAAACAATAGTAGCTGATTAGATTGCTACCTTTATCTATGCCACTTAAGGATTTTATATAATCCATTTTCCTACAGTCATCTGGATTCAACAAAGCCACTGTTGGATGAGTGAAAACACTTTTCACCTTCTGTAGGAAATGTTTTACTGATAAATCAAACTCATGCAGAAAAAGAGTACACATGGAATAAAGTCTTCTGCTTCCATGAAACTGTACCGGGGCCACCTGTTCAGAACACTGATTTTGGTTTAGAAAAAGAATAGCCAATAAACTTGTATCTTCTTCAATGCAGGCCTATAGTAATTCGCCACCTTAAGGAGCACAAAGAAACCAGGGTGAATGTTTTGCATCCAAACTGAGTAGGTCAGATAAGCAGTGGTTGTTACCCAACTAAATGGTAAAGAAAATGATGCATGAACAAGAAAATTCTAATGCAGCTATGGATCATTTCTGACAATTTCAATTAAGGTTCTGTTCAGTTAAGCACTTACAAATGTTAATGAATTTCATTTTTTTTTTGGGGGGGGAAGTAATTCATTAAAAGATCTCCAGTTTACTTAAATTGTCTCATGCCTCCTTAAAAATGTATTCTATTTGTATTTTAATGTTTTCACACATTTCACTCCCAGATAACTGCACTCAAGCGCAATATTAAATTCTGATGCTGAATTCTTTGGAAACTAAGTACTCTACACAGAGTTTGCTCTTCCTTTTATTAGAAACATTTGCACTTCAAGATTCTTACATTAAAAACCATGATGATTTGCATTATTAACACAGTCACTTTTAAATAATCCTATTTCAATAGCAGGATTATTTCATCTACATAAATGCATCTAGTAAGAATTGAAAAGCAACTTTACAACTGAAACTCTCTCCATAATTAAAGCAGAACCTAAGTAAATGTGTACTGTGAACTTCAGCATAGCAGTTTCATCTGGCAATGTTCTCCTTCCTGGTAATTACTATGAGAGTATGTCAATATGATATAGGAAAAATCTTCACAGTTTTTGCTCATTCTCATTTTACAGTACTACTTTTAACTACACTACATCTCTGAATGCGCTATTTTGAAAAGTTCTGTCTTTCCTTCCAAAATAATTTTCATTCCAGTTACTCTTGAATTTATCTATTACCTTCAGAATGAAACCCCAACTGTTGTGTGGAGGGAATAGAGAGGTAAAATGTGATTTCATTTTTATTTATTCTTGGATGCATCAGACATGTAGAATGCTTTCCCAATCACAGGCTGGTTTGATGGCTGATAATGAAATCCACCAGGAATAAGAATCAGCACAAAACACATGGCTTAAGATAAGTTTAGTTCAGAAAAGGAAAACACAACAAATAAAGAAACCCTTACGAACAGCAGGCTTGACAATTCAATTCATACTGCAGCATCTCGCACTACATTTCCTTGTTCTGGAACCAGCACATCAGAACCAAAAGGAATCCACATTTCGCAGACTGCATTAAAACTATGACTACTCTGACAACAGATGTGTAGAAAAACACATACTTACCTCCATCCTTTCAGGTAATCAAAAGCTGCCTGAGGATGGTCCTGGCCAACATGTTCTAGGTGGCCCTGCTTGAGCAGGGGATTGGACCAGATGACCTCCAGAGATCACTTCCAACCCCAATCATTCTGTGAGTCTCTGATTCTTACAAACAGTAGTTTATGATCTTTTGAAGAAGCATGCACCTGGTAACTAAGCCCTTCTAAAACACCAACAGCACTAGTGCTACACTACTGAATAGAAGGTATCGCAGTAAGATACCATATGACACCAAAAAGCCATTCTCTCCAGTAGCATATAATCCCACTGAGCTTTTCCAAGATCTCAGTTTAAGGACTCAAAATTACAAGAGTTACAAGAGTCAAATTAATTAATGTGTTCTGAAAACGCACATCAAGATAAAGCTTTTGTGGCATGAAAGTCTCTACTCTGACAGATTGAGGCCTCAGTCTTACAATACCATTAATAATACCTAAATACAATATCAAGTACGTAACTCTTAAAATCAGCTAAGCGCCTCAGATGCACAAACACCAAAGCCTCATACCAGAGATTTTTACACCTTGCTGTAAGTCCTTAGCACCAGTTTAATTCTGCCTGAGGAGACTGAATTATATGCACTAAAACCATTAGAAAGCATTTGCAGTATTAGCCAAAATACAGGTCTAACTCGATAATTAAATATGTGCAATTATTGTATTTCCATGGCAATTTGTTACTTGAAAAAAAACAACACAAATCGCAGATTTCCACTTCTAGGGCTTTTCACAATTTCAACATTTACAAACATAATTTCTTTCAACAAGGCTTGATGTCCCTCTTGAAGTTGTTCAGGAAATTTGCCCAGGTTTCATTCACTGAAAGCACAGAGGATTTGAGTCACAGCATAAATATTCCAATAGTTTTGCATCGCAGATTCAATGGCAATACATTTCTACACCATCCAAAACCAAGAACTACAGAGTACCCACTAAAAATGGACTATGTTCCTAAAAATGATGACTTTGCTTTTATTCATTTCAACATAAACTTTAAAATAGTTTAATTAAATAGTGACCTACATTAACATCCTTTCAAATTTACCTTTTTCTCAATATTTCTCCAACACAGCCTGGACAGTATGCTTGTTTAAAAAGCAGGAATGTGTAATTTGTGGGTTAAGCCCCACTAATAAATCACTGCCAAAGAGAAGTGTTGAATTACTTTCCAAAATCAGAGATATTGGCTTATCTTTAGGGCAATTCAAGACAAGAAGCATGTTCCCTGACTAACTTTATGTACATTTATGGGATATCAGACTCTCTTCTGATCTATCCCCTAAATCACATTTAAATACACTAGCTAAGGTACAAGGTGGGGAGGAGGGGGAAGTCTTCTCCCTGTTAAACAGAATGTTGCTAAGAGTGGCACTCCAGCTACTACAGAACCAATAGGATGTTTCATATTTCAGAGTCTCTGCGCACACTTAGTGGAAGAGCCAGGGATTGGTATCAGGAGGTACATGATCCATGGAGCATCACAAGCAGTGATGAGTTTTGGGTCTTCTCCATACCTTGTCCCAGCCTGGTTAAACTGCAGCTGCTTCGCAAGGTGAGTAGGTAACACTTCCTCCATGCAGCATTATATGGCCAAATTACTCAGCATATCATTAGCTAGTGCCACTTAAAATACTTAATGTCTCAGCAGACTAAGGATGGGCCAAAGGCCAGCTGCATAAATTGCTGGTGATAGACTTTGGAAAACAAAAACAAAAAAAAAAAAACACACCAAAAACACCCCACAAAACTAAACAAAACAAAACAAACCCCAAACCCAAAACCCCCAAAATCAAAAGATTCTTGCAGTTTTCATTTTGGAAAACAAGAAATTTTCATAGGAGATAGATCTGGGCTACTTTCTCTAGTTATGACTTTCTTTCTCAGAAGCACTAATACACACACAAATATTACAGAATTATTTCCATCAGTAACTTGAAGCCTCCTGCTTTAAGCCTCCAGGTTGATTGCAAGAAGATATTTATGCTTGTTTGGAAAGCAGTCAGACACAGTAGAAATGGGCTTTTAAGTCTACAGAGATTTTGCAACCGTATCCAAGAACCTGCTGTCGTGGTTTAAGCTTAGTCGTAAATTAGAAAAGCATGTAGCCTGCTTGTTTTCCCCCCACAACCTGTCCTTCCCC
>WYDI02033776.1:0-30913 GCA_009867235.2 Psittacus erithacus | reverse complement strand
TTTTATTTATTTTATTTATATTATTTTATTTTATTTTATTTATTTTTATTTTTATTTTTATTTTTTTATTTTATTTTATTTATTTTTATTTTTTTTATTTTATTTTATTTTTCCTTGCCTATTTTTCCTATTGCAGCATATCCTCTGCATAAGCATGCCTTTCTTTCACAAGGTACAAAAAGCCCTTCAGCAGGAGCTTTTCAACATGACAAAAGATAGTGTCTTTTTACTACCCATAGAGCATCTGTCCAGTTTGTTGGAGACCTGACTCTCTGCAGGAACAGTTTAACATCATTCAGAAGAATTGGCTCCAATCATTTCCCTTCTAAAACAGACACCAAATGTCACCTAAGTCCGTTATATTTCTGCCTAAGTGATGGTTTCTTACAGAGTTTACAGTCAGAGAGATCTCAAAAGGATCAGCTTTGCCTCTATGAAAGCTTTCTGTTTCTGCGCTGCCTTTTTCTGCCTTATGAGCAGCAACTTTTTCTGTAACCCATATTTGCTATAGAAAACACATGTGTTAGAGGGCATGTTTTGTACCAAAACATCAGGGAAGATCCGCTGCTTTTGCTACAGTCACAAAGGAGCAAAAGGCAGAGTTTTGCTGTCTCATCCAGTGAGTGAGGAGCCAAAACTGGTGCATTATCCTCGTGGGGGAACTCTGGTGCAAATCCTGGGTATTACCAGTGCGGGGGTTTCTGGGTGCAAATCCCAGAAAGAAGGTGCTGTAGCCAATGCAGCTTTGGTCAGTGGCTACAGCTGTGAGAAGGAAAAGTGCTCTCTACCACTAAAGCAGGGGGACTTTTAGCTCCTGATGCTGCAATTGAATGAAAAGAGCTCTTCTGGCAGCTGCCAACAACATGCTGAGTGAGCTTAAGGGCCACAAGTCTGTTAAACTTAAATCGGAACTTTGCATTTACCCAGCAGTGATAAATGTTCCAACCCCTCCAGCGCTGTCTCTGTACCATGAATGTTCTACAGCACTACTTTTAACCTCACTGGTGTTTAATGCACAGAGGCCCAAGGTGCTTCTCTATAAAGAAGAAAAAGATTGTTTTCCCTAAAGCTGTCTGGACAGTGTTTCTTGACTTTGGAAATACCTTTAGAAAACAGCATATGCTATATATATTTACTGTTATAGTACTACAGTGTCTCATACCTTGCTTTTTTTAACCTATCTGGATATCTTATAAAAGAAAAGGGGAAAAAAATCCTTAGCCAGGTGCATATCAGACTTCTAGTCTGAGAAATTACTTTCCCTACCAAACAAATAAGAATTTCAATGGTGTGCCCTATTATTACCTGCATAATTAAGATCCTGGTTTGAAACTAAGTCGATCTGAGTCCAAATCCTGCCCCTTGCAATAGGTTTCTTGCTATGCTTGATCAAATGTTTGTAATAGTATTTCTGAAGTGCTCAGCAATGACCTAAGATCATTTCTTTTGAAGCCCAGAGGAATTTTTCCATTTACATCAGTGAGAGCAGAATTTAAAGGGAAAAAAAGAGAGAAAACAGTGTGAAATTGTCCATTCTTTGTTTATTTCTGAAGGGTCTTTCCTTCCTCTATTGTTTGTTTATTTTGTCTTTTTATGTGGTCAGTCCTCAATGTCTTTTCTGTTCTTTCGTATGTGGTGAGCTTTGACCCGGTTGATGCTCAGGAGATACTACAGCAGCAAACCCAATAACAATAACAACAATAAATGTCCATGATAAGGGATATTGCCCATGATTTCAGAGTCTTCCTATTATCTTCTAAACAGATCAAGAGCTGCTTTTATCTCAAAATGTCTCTTGACAGGAAATAAAACAAAGCTAGAAGTTAGCCAAGCCCTGGCTGGGGAGCCGCCTGCAGAGAGTCCTGTGGCAACTAGTCCTGAAATGAATGGGATGTCCTGGATTGATGTGGAGTAGATAGACCTGGTTTGTGGATGACTGGGAAAACAGCAGGAAATTCTCCAGTTGTGCAAGGCGAAGGGCAGCTCCACCTCTTTGTGCTTCAGGCTCATGGCTATGCCTGACTGAACATGGAAGGAATTTGCATTGCCAACAGGAGTTGATCAATAGGAGCTGTCTGGGAAAGCGGCTTGTTACTTTTAGACAAGCAAGGGGTGGCAATGAGAACCGAGTGGCACATGGTCTGGGTTTGTAGGGAACTGTAATGGGTTGCTTTGTTTTGACATAGCTGTAATGGTCTTTCATGTGCAGCTGTATGTAGATAACACAATGCCAGGATAATACTGGACATTCAGATGCAAATGGATTGTATATGTAACTGTATATTGCGTTATCTTTCCTTGAGGATATTTGGGAGCTTTTTTCACTGAGAACTACGCTACCCCCTGGACATGTAACCTAGCCTTCAACTAAGCTTCACCAAAAGAATATTCTCATTTTCAGATTCTCTGATTACCAAAGTGTTAGCCATGAGTCTCTTTATCAAAGGAGACATTTCCAACACTCCTTCCCCTTTGTGAAGAGGGGAAGATGGGGAAAGCAAGATGTTCTGCATGGTGGAGGTGGGTTTTCATATCCACACAATCCGAAAGCCCTGTTTGCCTCACTGAGAGTCTTGGGAGAGGGCATGGTGGAAAGGACAAGAGTGAGAGTGCTGGACTGACATTTATAGAGATATAGTAAAGTTTCAGATTTGGTGCAATGAAGCCATAAACACTGTAAGAAGGTGAATAGAAGAGAGCAGGGTTAAGATTAGCATAGGAGATGAAATCAAAGCTATGCCACAAGAGCAGGAAAAAAAACCTCCAAAAGCTTCTCAACATGTTACCTCAGGCTTTGTATATGTCTAATAATGATTTCTTTCCATCAGCTTACCTTGCTTGCTGCAATACTTAATGTAAAAGACTACAGGGCTAATGCATCTTAAAGTTACAGTTTTGCAAATGTGAAAATAGGCAAGAATCCCTCCTTTTTGTTTTTCCATACATCCATAGATGTATAATACCTGCTAATCTCAGGAATGAGTTATAATGAACATTTGGTTCCTTGAGAATGACTAGAAAATGCTGAGCAAACTCAATCTTCACATGTGGCCAAACTGAACACAAAACACTATAAAGGAGTAGTTCAGAGGCTGGCTGGTGCTGCTGTGAGCTATCAGGATTATGGACAATGCTTTATAATTAGGGCTATGAAATAAATACTTTTGAGGAATGTAAAATATACTGCACCAAAGTATGAAGTTATTGTCTTGATATAAGTCAATATATCAGTATAAGTCTTGATGAATACTGCATCAAGAGCACGAGGTTAAACACTCAGAAGTCATGAAAACTTCTTTTGCTCTATTTCCTTGCATCCTCAGTGCTTGATACTACCCCATAACTTTGCCAAAGCACCCTTGACACAGCTGAGGCAAAGATGCAAAGCTAAAGTACCTCCAGCACTTCCTTCCGCAGGTGGGAGCAGCCACTGACCACCTATTCAGTTTCTATTTCAAACAAGAAAACATAAAACCTCATCGCCTCAGTCCCACAAATGCACTTCAAGGCTCCACCGGGGACCACATACTGGGACCACATACTTCCTTAAGGAGCACTGTCAAGGCATTATTTTGAAACAAGGGAATAAAAGGGTACCTTGCCAGAATAAGGCTATCCATACATGACTTCCTAGCCTGCATTTTGTACTTGTCTCCCTGAATGTGCCCAAGACCTTGATTCAAACCCAGTGACAACCGTTCCCTTTTTTCAAGGTCGTCACTGATCTCGTCAACATGTGAGATATGTGCAAACCTTAATGACACTTAAGGATGACATTCTGTTTCAGTC
This sequence comes from Psittacus erithacus, assembly GCA_009867235.2. NCBI lineage: Eukaryota > Metazoa > Chordata > Aves > Psittaciformes > Psittacidae > Psittacus > Psittacus erithacus. The sequence goes on along the minus strand of WYDI02033776.1, from coordinate 27,124 downwards.
GGTTTGTATGGCTTTTGGCCTTCTCTCCCATACCTCATCAGGGCTTGAAGAAGATGGAAAGAAGGTCAACAAAATTGCTACTACTTCCTCTGCTGTTCCCAGTTTTTACTTTTTGTTTTGTTTAAACGATCATTTTACTTCAGGATTTATTCTCCTCTCACCAGCAATGATTCAAGGCAGGATCAATTACTCTAACATCATCTACCAGATTTTTTCCTTCATTTACCCCAGTTTTGCCCTATTTTTGAGAGGCTCGTACTCTGCCCTTTTAATGTTTAACTCCTAAATACCACTGCGATGTCCTGTATATAAATATTACTGCTGAACAATCTGGAGCACATTTTTAAATAGAAAACTTTATTCAAAACAAACTCCTTGAAGCCCCATTTTTTTCTGTTTCAGACAATCCTGAGTGCTGTGCACAGCACTATGCTGTCCTATCACTTGCTAGGGATACAGCTCTTCAGGAACTGAACCGTGGTTACAGCTTTTCCAAAGAAACCACAAAGCCCGTTTTGCAGCAAATAATTGACCCAGTTGATCAGACAGGACAGAGAAGCTATTTCTGTGCCTTCTCTTACCATCTTTGTTCCCTAGGATGAAGTGCAGTTGATACTCCTTGTGTCTCATACAGGATGCAGGGACTTTCCAGATCTCTGAACAGAGAGAGTATGCTGAGATTCATCTGTCCTGTGTCCCATCACCCTGGAAATCGAATCAGTCAGGTGCTCATGAAGGCTCTTTGTGACAGCTCCTGCACACAAACAGCATTGCCTGTTACACTTGGTGTCTCAGGGAGCAGGTCTGGGTGATGCAGCAAGGGACACCTTGTTTGGCTTTTGCAGGGGCTTTGCTAGGGCAGAGGAATGTACCCAGGGTCTTCCTCACACCCTCTATACCAGGGTAAACACAGTAAGTCTTAAAAGTAGGAGCTATTTGCCAGTTTCTGGGGCAGCTTTCCTGATGTAGTTGGGCGAAATATGACAGGGAAATAAAGAGCCCTACTTTACATCATGATTCATCTCCTTCAGTGGTGCACAGAAGGTTAAAAGCAGTAAGTAGCTGGCATAATATGAAAATAGACCTTAATTGAGATAGCGACAGCACCTGAGCCTAAATGGAGAATGAAAAAACACTGCTTGAAGAGTGTTGTAGAATCATGATAGTTTCACTAGTATCTTCTGCAGGCTGGCAAAAGGAAGCTAACGTAAGCAGTAAGAAACAGCACTGTTACTCCTCAGTAAGACCATCCTAGCACAGAGACCTGGATTTACCTGAAGGCAACTGCTACAGCAAAAGACAATTTTAGCCACAGAGCATATTCAAAGCAATGAACAAATTCTTCCTCTTGAGGAAATTACCCAGAACTCACTTTCTTCTCCATGGCACTCAGGGACAGTCAAGTGGAGCTGCCCGTCTCCATAGGAATAAATGAAACAGGCTAGAGCCTGCTCTGGCCCTGAGGAGAACTGGCATCACACAGCTCATGTTTGCATGCCTAGACTCCAAAATATGATGTCCTCATCTGCAGAGCTCATTGGGAACAGGCTGTTTGTGAGCAGCCTCACCCATGCTGTTCCCCAAACTGCACTGAGGCATGTCTGGGGTTGCATCATTTAGGTCAAACAGCAATTAAACAGCATGGGTGATTTTAAAGCACTCCTGGGTGATTTTAAGAACTCCTCAGGACTGATGGTTGGACTTGGTGATCTTAAAGATCTTTTCCAACCTAGCTGATTCTATGATTCTATGACTTGATCCTGTGTAGTTCAGAAGTATGTATATAGCTGCTGTGACCCGGCTAGTCTGAAAGTATATAAAATCAAGCTAAGAGTCCAACACACTACCCCACGTAATAAAACACATGCCAATCTTGGTTATTTTTCTTGAACAAGGATCAACACTAACATGGATCCTTCACAGTTCCTCTATAGAATAACCTGCCACACATCAGAAGTAACCCACAGACAGACTCTAATTGTGAATAGAGTCCACATCACCACTGACACTGTGTTGCATGGCTGGCTGCCAAAGCCAGGCTAATGTAATTAAAAGCAAATTGCATCTCTATGGGTTTTCACTTCCTTGGCCACAGCAGGTGCCTGTAGTGTGTGGTAAAATGCTACTGCAGCTGCTACAGCTGTTACTCTGGCACCAAAGCAAGAGCACAGTGAAAACCCAGGAAGGGTATACTATGTTCAACTTGTAAAGCCTAGACAGTGTCTTGCCATCACTTCATTCCAGGGCACTTATTGAAATCAGCATGTGGTGTTCGGGGCTTTGCTGGTTTTTGTGTAGGCTTCTTTATTATTTTTCCCCTCTTTTTTCATTATTTTGGAAGGGTAGAAGGGGATTGTTTTGGACTTTCTGTTTTAAACCTCTTTCTGGGGAAATTATCCAAACCAAAGACATTGCCAACGGCTCTCCCTATAGAGATGGCTCTCAGCGCAGGGTGAGGTAATGAATGACACATGTGAAGAGCACCCGCTTAGAAAATAGTGGGCCCACCGACAACAGTCAGGCATTTGGTGTAATTAGAAACCAGCTTGCTGAGCTAAACGGATCATCTGAGTCACCTTTAGACAGCCAAGTGCCAAAGCATTGCCTAATGTGTAATTTGCTGGTCAATATCTTTTACAAAAGGTTCCCCCCTCGGTGCCGCTTCTGACACCTTTGTTCACTGATTATAACTGCTCACGAGCTGAAGTAGCCTGGCATCCTTTGGCAGGAGATTTTGGCATCCAGTGATTTGCTTTGACAAACTTCTAAATCCATTGCAAAGCTCCTGGTTTTCTTTCAAGCTGTCATTCACTGGGGTGATGAGGAGCAGAAACCGAGCTCTCTAACAAAAAGAAGCTTCTAAAGACTTTTAATGTTGCAAGCAACTGAGATTATATATAAAGAGTAGGAAGGAGAGAGAACTGGTCTATGGATAGTGCTGAAATAAAGCCAGTTTTAAAGCATAATTTTCCTCTGAATAAAGAAGCTTCTACCCTCTACACTCTGCACTTCCACCCTCTACACTCTGCACTTCCACCCTCTACACTCTGCACTTCCACAGTCATTGAATCAACAGTTGTCATAATAAGGCAGCAGCTTTCTCCCTCCATTACCAGTGCAGAGATAGTTTTTAATACTTAGCATTATAACAGTATCTCACCTGTGTCATTCTGATGTATTGGTTCACTTTGCCTCTGAGCTACAGCCTGGAGGATATAAAGGGGTGGGATAAAACTATGACGGTCAGGGCCTTGGTCATGACAGCTCAGTTTCTGTGCAAAGCTGACCTGAAATGGAGAAAGAGCAGTCAGAAGAACAGCAACAGTAAATGAGGGCTGTGCTGACCTCCACCCTGCTCTTGCACAGAGGAAGAGTTGAAACGTTCTTTCCATCAAAATAAGAAGAGAACAACAATACTGTGCATGAGTAAATCCAGGGGATAGAGAAACCTTCAGTAGTTGCAACAGCTGCGTCCATCGGGAGCTAGCTTCATGGACAAGTCCTTGTTTATAACTATATATAAAAGTCAACTGGCTTTGGGTTGGGAAGAAGATAATAAGGTTGCTCCATAGGAACTAAGAAGCTCAGATGTTGTTACTGTGGGCAGAACACCAACAGCATTGTAGGGGTGGTCTTCACTAAAGGAGTAGATTGGCTCCTCTAAAGAGGATTTGTACCCTATTTGTGCTCATCAGAAAACCTGTTGATTGCAGGGGCTGCCACTGAAATCTCACATGCTTTCTGTGACTGAGTCCTGCATGCCTCTTGCATGACAGCACAGAGCCCACGTGAAAATCTTCAAGCAAAATAGCTGACACAACTGGTACAATCTATAAATTCATGTTGAACTTTCCTGATTTACAGTACCATCAGGAAAACCTGAGAGCAATCAAAAGCTTCTCAAACATTTGCTTTTCACATGTTGCAAGTGACATTTCAGTGTCCTTTTAAAACCAGCTTTCATACTGAAATCTACATAGATTTACATTTTTAAGTTCCAAAGAAGATGAAATGCTCAATTTCAGATTGTCTTTTTCCTTGGCTGTCATTCTTTGAACATTTAAGTTCAGTAAGAAAACAAAGAAATTGCCTGTTCACTCAACTTTATTATTGCTATCTACCTTTCAAAACCATAAACATGAACATTCTCAGGAACAATTCACAGCAAAATCAGAGACGTTTTCTAGGCCTTTCTGAATTTCCATTTTCATGGCTTGAGACAAATGATAGGTGAAAACAAAAGGTGATCTGATTTTTCCCATTAAAAACCAATCAAACAAACAAAAATACCCTGTATTTGTCCATGAAGTGAAAATTTAAAAGCTTGCACAGATAATTTACTTGAGCAATTAGAGCGTTTTTTCCTAAATACTTTGCTGAAACATGACCTGTCTTATAGCATTAGATACAGAGTTCCAGAACTTCAAGCTTACTCAATCACTGTAGCACAGGGAACATTCATTAAGCTAGTTCAATTTGCCTCTTCTGGCAATTTTCTCCTTCATTCTTGGTTCTTGGTCCAAGTAACATTCTGAATATGATCCTTAACTACTTCCTAAGTGGGCTACAAAGGTTTGGTTTATGTATTCAGAATGAGCATTGCATAGCTAATGTGCAATTTCTCCAAATAAAACAAAGTTCCTCTTTCAGGTTTTCCCAACTCTACTCAAAGGAAGTATTTTCTTCTTCCTATAAGCTAGTATCTATGGGACTTAACTGATATCAGTTAGATTTTCAAGAGCTAGGTTTTGGGCTTTGGGTAGTTGTGGTGTAACGTAATGTTGCATTATGTTATGAATGTTTTGTGTGATGTGATATTATTTTTGCAGCAGAATTCTCTGGATTGTCAATTTTTATCTTCTTTACAAATGCTATGTTAATCTTTGATATGAATATGCCGCATTGGGAAATGTAAAAATAATTTACCTCATCAATCATACACAAAGATTTAATTTGGTGACTTTAAAATCTCTCTTTACATAAACTGTTTCTAAAACAGGCAGTTGAAGTTCCCTTTCTTGGAATTTTTTACGTTGGAGTAACCATAGCACTTATTTTTCTGATGCGTTCCAGCCAATTGTTGTAATCACTGTGGTCTTGTTAGATTATTTCCTTGAGAAAACGGCTGCTCCCTTTTTTCCCCTGCAGAATTCTTAGAATGAAAACATCATTTTACTGTCAGCAATGTGATGTGTTTCAGGGGAAGGAACTAATGACAGGTCACGACTTTCTTCAAGAAGGAAAAACAAGCCTTCTCCAAAGTACAAAAAGGCAAGCTGATTGCCTGTTCAGTGTCTGGGGATATTTTCTAAAGCCAAAGGATACATGGTGTGATTGTCATATTCTTGCAGTCATGGAAACATAGAGTGTCTTAAAAACAGTGACCTTTGGCTCTCCAGCTCCCTAGGAAACAGCCTATAAAAGGGAACCAAACTGAAGTAAATCAGTACAGAATTCTCCATGCCTGATCACTCTCTATAGCAATTTAAAGTTTGCCATTCTGCATTTCAAGGATCAAATCTTTCAGATATGATGAGGGGTTTTTTTGCTTAGTGTAACCTTATTTTCTAAGCACATTTTCAGTGGCTCCTCTCCTCTACACACAAACCAAGATTAGGCAGGTGCCCACACAACATGTTGCACTATTTGCCATCAGAATCAATGCACACTTTCAAAAATGCTCCAGTACCTGCATGAGAAAATAATTGTATGGGAGGAATATCAGCCTTGGTCTGGTACACATTCAGGTCTGATTGAAATGGGTTCTGGTGGAGCAAATATGGGTATTACTCTCATAAAAGGCTTCCTACAGACCAGTCCTTGGTAAATAGATTTTGATCCAGGATTCAGGACGTGATTATGGCTCTTATGAAAGAGCTGCTACATTTCATGAGTGTTTCTGTTGGTTTTGGTCCATTTTCAAAAGAGTGTGCCTTTTTCAGATTAGAATGGCGTTTGTTTTTAGCTCTTTGATGTCATAATTTGATGAGAACATTAACTCTTTCCTACTCTCTGAAGGAAACAATGTATGTTCTGGACTGTTACTGTGTGAAGAGAAGGAATATACCTAGCCCAAATGCCTCCATTCACCAGTCTTACTGGTAGTATAAAGGACAAAATCTGTTCACAATTGGTCAACTAAAGGGGGTGGAAACAGCTCTCTGCCAGCATAAGGTGGTGCTACCTTCCACCATGCCACCTGGTTCCCATGTCCTCCCCATGGCCAGTATCCATCCACCTTGATGACATCTGCATGGCTGCTGGCCAAGATACCAAGAAGACTGAAGAAAACCCTTGCACTCTTCCAGTTCTTACCTGCCTTCCTCAGGGGACCTATAGCCCTCCACACATGTTACTGCAACCCTAGAGCCCAGGCAGGTCTACAGGGACCTTGACAGCTTGCAGGGAACTGCATCCCTTCCTAAAAAAATCTGCAGAGCTGAATCCAGAGTTAAAATCATCCTATTTGTTGGCACTGTGCTGAGCATAGAAATTCCTTTCACAGAGCAGCGCTATGAGATAGGAACACTTCTGACAGCTGTTTGTAAACTTGTTCATGCTGCTCAGTTTTCCCATTTTTCCACTGTGTGATAAAAGCACAATGTGGTGTTTCTGCCCAAGTTAACTTGTTTCAGATTTTTGCTTCTTTTTTAATTCTAGAAGTCCTCATCCCTATTACCTAACGTCACGTAGCAGGAAATACTTCACGGCAATTTATTCATTGGCTGCTCTTGTCTAACATGTTTTTGGCCTTGGCTAGTCCGTTTTCAGCTGTTGCTAATTTTTTTTACTGGAGGAGTGACCTACATTTTTGTGAGGAAAAAAAATCAGAGTTCGTCAATGTGGTAAACATAGTTTAAAAAAACCCAAACCCAATGAATATAGCTCGGTGAGACCAAGGAAGTATTGCCATGTGTCACCACAAATTGGTGAGTTAATCTAATCCCTACCTAATGTCTGATTGCTCCATTATCTTAATATCCAGCAGCAATATTCAGAGGAGGGGAAGACTCAGCTCAGATGTTTTTCTGAACCTTTCTGACTATACAGTTTTCTTACAGTTTTCTTGTCTTTATGTCTAGTTGAGGCTCAGGTCTTAGTTGATCCTAATCCATTAATTATGCCAGATTGCGTGGTGGTTGAGTACTACATAAGAGAAAAGCAAAACATTTCTGCTTGCTACCTTTGATCTGAACTCAAGTTTCTAGAGGGCATGAATTAGACTGGAGCTGGTCACTTCCCTAAGTTATTTTTTTCCCAGTTTAGCTACATATAAGGCATAATTCCATATCCATGGCTTCTTGGCTATAATAGGGTAACCTTGAGAGAAAGCAAACAACCTTCTGTCTGAAAAGCTTATTTGGTACAGACTTAATTTCTTCTGAATAAACCCCTTCTGGTTAGGGAAATCCTGTACATTTGCTTTAGGACTTCTGCAAGACTAATTTCTTTAGACTGGCCAGTCTGATTGTCAAGAAGCCTTGTCTGAAGCGGAGTATTGCCTGTCTCACAGTTACAAGGGAGGAAATACCTGAATTGCCAAACTGGCTTTGTTGCAGGTAATGCTATGAACATGAAACTCAAACTACTCTTTCTGAAGTACTGGCAGAGTAAACAACTTTTTTTGTTGAGGCTAACCAGTTTTGAGTAGCCTAGGGTCAGTGAAATGGGAAATGTGATGTTTTGTGTCATCCTGGGTAACAATGAGCAGTTTCTTCCGAGGTGGAACTTAAGGGTCAAATTCATGTTTAATTTAACTGCAAACTCTTACCCCACATTCAAACAATTCATTATTTAACTCTACCAAACAGAAAGCACTCAGACATACGCATGGCAAATGTCATGACATGAGTCTCCCAGATGCCCTTTATATATGCCCCATGCTCCGGCTGTCCGTCAAGCTGAAGGTTTGCCTGGATAATTTACTCAGGACAGAGTTAAGCAAAGGATTTCAAGTCAGTATATTGCAAAGTCTTTCAACCCCAGCAAATATCCATAACCTTGGTGTTTGACCAAGTTTTTTTGAACAAGTATTTCTGTCCAAAGAATTTTTAATAAGGTACATAATAAAGTTTAATAAGCTATAACAAGGAGATATGTTTAAACACATGTTTGCAGTACATCTACATGAAGTGTTTATATTTCTGTGTGTTCGGTCTTGCTATTCTAAAAACCAAATCTATAAGGTAAAAATACGGTAAAAAGTTACCAAATATGAGACTGATATTATTCTTCCTTCTGGAGGAATTACTGTGAAAATGTTTCTTGTTATGACATCAGGTTTATATTGTGCATTACAGTTTTCTGTGCCTGTCCAACAAACATTTAACTCTCAGACACTTCCACGTAAGTCGTGTGGATTTATTCCCTGGTTTTGACAGGATATCTGGTAATATGAAGGCCTTGCCACTTTTTCAACATAAAGAAAAACATCAGGTTCAAAAATACAGAAATGCTTCCAAATCCCTGTTGAGAATTACGGGTTTTTTTCCTAAGAATGATGTATTTCCTAGGTCAAAGCTAACTGCGAAATTCCAAGATAAGAGTATAGATGTCTCAAAATTCTAGTGGCTTTGCTGCTGCTCTTTCAGCATTCCCTTTATTTTGTATGACTGTATCTTTATATCATACTCTATTTTTTCAGTGTCTTTTTATACAAATACTTGGTAGTATGTAAAATAACAATAATTATGGTAAGTGACCCTTTTTCACAAAGCATCACAAGTTTCCACAGAAAAAAGCCTGACCCTAACTAACATTTAGAAGTGAATAGCTTAGTTTGGATAACAGTGCAAATCTTCATCTTCCAGCATTTATTCCAAACAGAGATTTTCTCCTTGCTGTTCCTATAAATCTATTTGTTCCTGGGTCAGTCAAGTCCCAGGGGCTGATGTGGCTGCAACATACACTGTTTGTTGCTCTGTTTGCAGCTGATAAAAGAGGCCCACTTCTTTTCACTTCCTTATTTCTTCAGTACTCTGAGCCCTAGTCTTGCACACCATACACATATACATATAGCCAGCATACACCAGTGGGAATAAGTAGACAAAGGAATAGCATTGGCAGAAGCTAGAGCTTTGGCTTTGCCCTCTGATGTGTCTTTCTGCCTTCAGGCTCCTCCTGGCTGCTAATGTGCCGGTGCCTGCCTCACCCCATCTGGTAGCAACCCGCAGCTCCCTTGCTTGGACCCTGCAATGGCAGCAGCCTTAAGGACTCAGATAAGTTTACCTCCAGTGGTGACCTTGTACGAATATCAAAGGAGGCACCTCTATCACCTTGATCTTATGATGGCTGCTGTATGAGTGATGTTCCATCCTATAAAGAAGATCAGGCCATGACTGACCTCATCCAGCTTCCAAATAGATGGATTGTCCAGCTTTGTGTGCAGGCTGGTGGATCATCCAGATTCTCTGGCCAAACTAAGGGAAATCTAACCAATTTCTCATCTCATCTGCAGCATGAACCTGTCCAGCTCAATAAAATGTCAAATAATAGGTAACAGTTCAGTTAGGTTTTGATACTGCATTCAAAGACCTAATATCTGGAAGACCTTCATTTCAAGTAATTTCAAATTGCTGGCAGAAAACTTTGCATTATTGATATGAAACATATTTTTGTTTTCTGATTTACAGCACGTTTTATTCTTCATGAAGCTTAAAAGCTCAACTGAGCAGACACGCTGAAAAACAAATGTTGCTAAAACTAGTAAGCAGCACACAGATGTCTTATATGTTCCTGTGTCAAAGAGACAGTTTATAAATGAAGCATGTGTGATAACCATTTACGTTTTATTTCAGAAATGCTCAGTATTTTTTTAAGCAAACATGCTTTCAAAGAAAAACATCAACCAGCTTGATTAAGAGATTTAACAGCCAAAAAAGCCGTCTAGCCCAGATGCTCGGTAGCAGCTGTAACCTTGTGAAAATTGACCTATAACATAGCCACAGGGTTCTTGATTCCAAGAAGAATCTTCTCTTTAATAAAATTGATTTGCTTTACAAACCTTGACCCCTCGCTATTTTTCATCCTTCATCAACCCCTGGGGCCCACTGACCTCACTGCAAGAAGTCACACGTAGGAGCCCCCCCTTTCAGATGAGTGGAAAGATTTCCACGTAGGGTTTGTTGGGCCAAGGTTCATAGCAACAAATCTTTCCTTGTTCTGCTGCAAGATTAAGTCAAGATGACTGACATAATTGGCCAAACAGTTTTCTAACTGGCTTTTTACTTTTGAGATGACCTCTGTTTCTCCCATTCGTCTGCTGATTACAGGTCAATAATACTGTCAAGGAGAGATAAAATAATTTTGTCACTTAGAAATATTGTAATGGGATAAAACCCCTGGCTTGTCATATCACTAAATTTGAAAAGATAATTGAACTGTCAATTTAAATATCAAATGAATGCCTCCATGCAAGCAGCATTAATAAAAGCCAAGAGGCAGGTAGAGATGAGCTCAGCTGGCAGGTAGGGGGGGCTGAATTCTGGTGCCTGAGAGCCCAGTAGATGGGATAATTCTCTTAACTTTCAATGGATTAATCTGAGCTTCTTGTGTCTACAAGGCTACACTGGGTGCATTTGTTTTATGACTGTTTTTTCATGCAATCCTTAAACCAGCCACAAGTGGGAGATGATTTCTATTGAGAACGTCATTTCAGCCTGTCAGATTCTGCATCTATGAGAAGGTGTGGAGGCATGAAAAATAAGTTCATTGCCAACTATTTTTTACCTCTTTCTTGTGAATATTCCTTGCAAAGGTCACTTGCTTGTTTGGATGTTATCGAGACAGAGACCAACTTTTATTCTTTACTGCCTACCATGATATTTATATCATTCAAAATTTGCTCACATTCCTATAGCAGTAATTATTATTAATGGGCTGAAGTGATTGATTGCATTATTGAAGGCCTGAGGGAAAATGTTTGCACTGGGTTTCAGTTACTATTTGCTATATGTGCTCTGCTGGCTGTCTTTGCCCTGCTTTTGCATTTATTAACTGAATTCTGGGATGTGCTTGGCCCTTCTTTCTGCTTTTGAATTACCTTCAGTTCTTCCTGGCATACCCTCAGTGTTACACCAGTAATGAAGCAATGAACTCAACTCAGGACACCCAACTGCATTGAGATCACACTGAAAGAGAGTGTGCACCCCTTTTTGGATTCAAATGCCCAACCTCAACTGGGAAGATTCACTGTTAGCATCAACCACAATCAATATTATCCAAAAGAAGAAGCTGTAAAGTAAGAACCAGGCTGGTTTATTTGAAGATTTTTGTGTCTGGCTCCCAAAGTTTCACAGAAAACAGGAATTCAGGATTGGCCACAGAGTCGGTGACATGGACTAGAAATGAGAAGCCAAAGTGTTTGTGTACAGCATGGGAAGAAGAAGAACAAATTTGCATCATGGGACAGCCAACATTTATAATGCCAGCAACCAAGCCATGGCTCATATGAATGAGTTATAGCCCATCTGAAGAACTGTAAAGGCATGAATGAATAGGCTTTTTCTTTATGGAAAGAGAAAAAAACGTATGTCGGGGTCTGCAACCATGAAAGAGAAGATGAAGTGTGCATCACTTATGGCTGATGATATAGATATGACTAAACCTATTAATTTCCATAGTACAAGATGACTGCAACCCTGAAGCATTCCTGATCAATCCTTAACCAAAACCAAGTTCCTGGAAGACTTTCTGTGTGTGAAAACAATCCAGTTGGGCATTTTCACTGTAAGTGTATCTTCTTCACTTTTATGTTCAGCTTTCTATGTGAGGGCAGGTTTTAGTCAGTGCCTTTGCAGCTTTTTAGGACATAGAGGCTTTTCTATCAGCTTGTGGATTTTGTTACACAAAGTTTTCTTTGTACATTGGAAGGCTGGAGAATTGGCTCCATGTGAGGCTGTAGAGTTTATAAAACCTGCAAGCACTAAACTCTGTTGACTTCCCCTGAGAAAATTAATGTGAGCCTGGAAACCTATGATTCTGACTTGAAACAGAACCCACAGATACAAAAAATCATCTTGAAACAGGACTGCCACATCCAATGTTCATATAACTTAGTGGCAAATACCAAACATTCAGCCTCCAAAACCTTGAAATTACCCTTAAGGTGATGTTCTGCTAAGTAAGTAAATAAATAAATCTTATGTTTGTGACATCACTTTCAAATTCTTCTCTTTGATGAAGACATCTAGAAAAAATCTCTTTTTAAAATAATAGATAAGTGTCTTATAATCAGGAGACTCAAGGAGTTGAAGCTTTCAAACCCCATGACATGCCAAGCCTTGTTACTCATTCAAATCCACTTACAAAAGTTACTCAGGGTGCAGGACAGAGGAGAAGCAGATCCTGACCAGCTCAGTCATGTAAACAAATGTCTCTTCCTCTCCCAGAGTAACAGCTTACTGAAATAGGAGAATAACACACCCTGATGTACTGAGCCGCTTTTGGCTCTGAAACAGTTATTGTTGTAACATGTGAAAATGCATCAGATCCTCACTACCTCTGAAAGGAAACAGAGTTGAAATCCAAGTAAAGCCATAGCTGAAAGGAGAGATTAAGTCACTTCACCAGAATGAAGAACTTTGGTTTTCCATTGTCCTTCTGTCTATCTGTGTATCAAAACTGGGGACTGTGCGCAGATGGGCACTTTATTCCTCCTGGCTTGGCTGTACAGAGAAGAAATGCAGCTCTCCAGCCCTGCTTTTGTGAATACACGTGTTAGTGTGTGTGAGAATGTGTATATGTGCTTGTGTGTCCACCAGATCACTAACCTTTTGTGCAACTCTACATCCGGATTCTTGCCTGTGCATTTAAACATTCTTCTCTCTGTTTTTAAATACAGATGTTTTTGTAAATAGGGCTACATACTTTATCCATCAAAGAGGAAAGACAGAAAGGGTGAGAAACCACTCCAGCCAAAGGAGCTGGGATGATGGTTCTTCATGTTTCAGTGTTCATGCATCATCATCATCATGCATCATGCATCATGCATCAACCCTGTTCATGCATCAGTTCATGCATCAGCCCTGTGACCCCTTCTCATCCCCACTCTGGTCCTCTGGTGCTTTCTTCACCAAAACCCAGCCCTTCCTGCTGCCCCTTGTGTGATCTTCCACCTGCCTGGACTGTCTTTGCAACCTCTCCAGCTTATTAAAGTTTATTTGAGAGTTTGAAGCTGCCAGTCACCATCCAGATGTCCTGGTGAAGGTGTTTTCATAGTGGCTGTTTTGGATAACATTGGAAATGGGAGTTTGTGTTGCTCTCGCACCAGGGGCACCCAGAAACCCCTGCCAGTGAAAGATAAGAAATAAGAATGTTTATTCTTCTAAATGCTTATTTTTTTAAATGAGTAAAAATATACTTATACCTAGCATCTCCTCTTCCCTCCACAGGTCATTTATTTCCATTCAGCTTCAGATCCTTTGGATTTCAACAGAGCTTATGCTTAGTCAACACAAGTGGAAGTTTGGCCTTGGCGTAGGAGTTGACCTGCTTTCAAACTCCTCGTCTCCATCTCACAGTTTCCCTTATGTCACAGCTGCCTTAACGTTAGAAAAGAAGCCTTTTACCAAGCAAGCCACAGAGAAAAGTAATTAAATCTAAACTAAGTCACCCCCTCTTTTTCCCTTCAAACCCACTCACATCTTAAAGCTGCACTGTGAAGTAATTAAATGTTATACGAGTGGTAGCTTCTTAAATGAAGATTTATTGTATTAAATACATCAGGGATAAACATTAATAAGGTATTAGCTTGGTCTGCAAGAGCCATGGGAACTAGCAACCTCTAAATAATTACCTTGGTTCTAATACTGATGTATTTTGTAGCTGCAGACAAATGATTTACCTTCTACGCATTAATTTCTTCCTTTATATTATGAATATTGTATATTCAATATTGCCATGATGAAGTCACATTTTCCTGCCTGCTGGAAAACAGGTTGCAGTGTCTTGGGAAAAGGGAAATAATGGTCTGGGAGATAATGAGAAAGATTACTCTTCTAGTGTCAATTGCCTTACTTTTGTAGGAAAGTTTTCTGTCACCCCTTCTTCTCTCAATGCTATTTATTTTCCATATATGATCATAAGATGGTCACACTGAGACTAGATTCATTTCACTTTAGCCAATTAAAAATGAATCCTCCATCTTATGCAGGGCTCCCAGACTCTGTTTAGTCAAAGGAAAGTGACAGACTACCTCAGAAGCTCTGCCTGTTTTAAACACCTCTGGGTGAACTGCCTCCTGAAGACATCTATATCTCTCTGTTAATTATAGAGGATATAGGACAAACACTTGGTTTTTAGACAGCCAAAGATGAATTCCCATTCTGAGGGCCTATTCTAGAGCTTTCTTGAAGTCTCCAAGCACTGAACAGAACATGATACTTTGTTAAAGATGCCAGTCTATGATCAGGGGGTCTCTGGCTTCCTTTTTGCCATAAGGTAGCATTAACTTCTCCTCCCCCCAAAAAAAAAAAGCTCTCACTGATCTGAGGCAATGCAGAGAGTGAGCTTTGGTTTCTGCCCAGGAATGAGCTCCTTTCACCATGAAATTCAGCTCAAGTATTGTTCACATGTTCAGACACACAAACCGTATTAAAAATGGACATTGGATGTATGAATAGCAACCACATTTGACTTTCTAATGGTCAGAATGAAGAAGGACTCAGGAGACAAGCAGCGGCTGCCGAAGCTGGTAAAGACACACAACCACATATCTCTAAGTCAGCAATTCGCGCACACAGCAAGGCTGGAAGACTAAAAACTGCCACCACCTGACAGCTGCTTGGCAGCTTTTGAGAACTGAGTCATCAGGCCTTGACCTAATTTCTAGCAGACAGGTGTCCCGACCACAAAAACCACCATCACCGGTGTCACTGTTGGTGCTGGTTGGTTCAATGGGACCACTAACGGATTGGGTAGCAACCACAAAGGTCTGAACGCTTCTACCAAGCACTCCTCTTGTTTTACCTATGATTTGCTCTGCCAAGTCTGGTGATTTACGTGTTTTTCCTGGCATTACACCTGTCTAGTTATATCTTCATTTGATAATAGATATTCGCTGAATCTTTGGTGTGAAAGTCCTAGAAGGAGAACTTGGACCAAGAGAGCCTGTAAACCTAATAAGGTAGACCTCTCTATGGACTATAGGAAAGAGAATGTTACTTACAGGTCCAGAACTCGATGTCAGCCAGTGTGGCATTACTGCCTGGAATGAACAGTGTCCCAGGGTAAGATATGTGTATTTGCCTGGCTGTTGGGAATTAAATAACATTTACTCATAACTCATTTATTCAAAACTTCAGTTAATGAAAAGGTGTTTATCATCACATAGTTCTCTTCTTACAGATGGCCCAGATTCAATTGCTGTCCAAGTCAGCATAGTCCCAGTGAAGTCAGAAGCCTTAGTGTGTGGCCACAAGTGTGACCTCTGAGTTTTAATACATAGTAAGAATCGAGCACTGCTGTCTGAACCGCCTGGGACTTCACATGAGATTTGTGTGTAAACCACCTTTTCAAAGACAGGTTTTCTTACAAAACAGCTACTGTTGACACAAATAATCCCACATTTCTGATTTGCATAACCTCTAGAAAGCTGGATAGCAGAGGAAATAAGCAATAATAGCAGTGTAAATGGCCTTAAATGAAAGCACATCAGCTACAGTATATCAGTTCAGTCTATGAAGCTCAGTTTGTGTTGGTGGAAAAAATAAGGGGAGACATTATGTCTTCATAAAAGCTTGACCTAAAGTGTTTCAGAAGACAGAAGAGACTATATTCAAGGCAAAGAAGAGTTTCTGTGCACAGTTATTCTTTAAGGGATTTTGCTAGGGCTCACAAACACTTCCCCCCGCCTTTGCTTATGGAACGGGAGAGAAAAGGAGCACCTAACAAATGAATGTGTGTAGCTCAGCAGCCCAGCTGGCCCAGTTCTCAATATATTTTGCTTGATAAACAGCTAATCCCTGAGTATAGTGTGGCTTGCATTCCTCCAAACTTATCATTAATCATGGAAAAACCCAAGTTGTCCTCGCACTGTGGGAGCGCCTATGAACAGCTCTTTTGATAAGAGTGTTTTTACATGCCTGGAGGGATTTAGCTTTTTGGACCTCTGTCCTGTAATAGGCAGACCTTCCTTTGCATGTGAGTCTGCTTTCATTGCTGGTTTCAAGTCACAGGGAATTAGCAAGGATGTTTGAAATGAGAAGTTGTACCATGCTTATATTCTTCATTGTATTTCTGCTGTTTCATGGCACTGGTAGCATGGCATACTATTAAAATTATGCAGCCAGAGAGACAGAAAAAGGAGGAAATTTCTAAGTGGAAGAAAGACAAAACTAAATGCCAGGTTTTAAATTGCAAAACATTCAATCACACAAATATGTTTCTTAATACAGAAGATAAATTGAGCAAAGCAACAAATTATTTACTGTCTTACCTTAAAGCTGCCCAATAGATGGGAAGAATAGACAACTGTACATCTTTTTCCCAAGAAAGTAGCAGATGAATTGTCTTTACAATAGGTGGACATTGGACTTAGCCTAAATTACATTGTGGGTCTTTTTCATAATGAGAGTAGTTAGCAGCGCACTTCTCCATTGTGTATCACAGACTTTTCATAGTCTGAACTGTGAGGCTGGCTTGTTTCAGCTGCCTGGTCTGGCCTTGCACACGGGAAAGGCAAAACCCTGATTATATGATGGAAGTCCAGTAACTTCCAGCTGACAAAATAACTTATGCCTTTTACCAAAGTTAGTCAGTCCTTGTTTGAAATGGGCAAACCTCCACAACCTCAGCTACGTTTGTTCCTGAAAAAAAGACAGTACTGATTTGAATTGTTCTAATCTTAACTTTTATATAATACCTATCCACTACTGGAATAAAAGCACTTTCAACCAAGAAATACTTTTACTTTCTGTAGGTACCTACAGTCCTTAACTTCCTTAATGTTAAACATTGCTGCTCAGAGGAAACTTAAACCATGCAATTGCAATAGGCGTTTGTACACCTGAAGAAAGGATTATACGAACTTTAGCAGAATATAGTCAAGGTTAAAAGGGTCTTAAGTATGAGCAGTTTTTTTAAAGACACACTATCAATGTGAGAAAATAGGCATGCTGATTGTCCCACCTATACCTGCATTTATGAACTTCCGTGCAAGGAAGCTTAGAAAGGTGGCATCTTCCAAAAAGAGGCTCACTACATGTCCCTAGTGAACAGTCATTCTTCCCCATGCCCTTGCACACAGACACAAACACATACCTTCACTTGGGCTATTCAGTTTATGACTACAGAGACAAGAGAGAACAGCCGCACCTCCCCAGCTCCATTCCCACAGCAAGCAGGACAAGACCATATCAAGTGAAGGACTGGTGTGACTTTCTCTCTCCTTGGAGAGCATGTGAAGTAAATATGATACTGGAATTCTCTGAGATCCAAGAGCCAGGGCAGTTCCTGAGCAATATGAATACAAGCTGGCCTCTTCAAGGAGCCATTCTGCAGGGGCTTGGCTGCAAATAGGCTTTAAATAAGAAATCAGGTGTGCTGATTTTGATCTTTTAGAATTAAAACAGGCATAAAAACCCCCTCAAACAAACAAACCTCAAGCAGTAAAAAGCAAAGGAAGAGACAATAAATAGGGAAAAACTAGAGTAACAGCAACATTCTGTATTTCTCCATTGTTCATTTCCATATGTATCTATATTTCAGGATTTCTTTCTTACTGAATTTTTGTAAGGAAATGAACATTGGCTTGATGTTTACTACATTCATAAATGCCATCTGCTTAGATTTACTTCTTTCTAAATTATTTCAAATATATTTTTATTTAATTTAATTTGATCTGAGAGAAAGATGTGTAGGGTATTTGGTCACGGGATACATGGACAGGCCTGAAAAACACTATTATAGTGAAGCCAGAATAAGAATTAAATAAGAAATAAAACGATCTTTTTAAAAAGAACACTAAAAGGAAAACAGGCTTTTCAATGCATGATTTCATGTGCTGATTATAATGCTCTTAGTAAAACTGCAAGAACAAAGAAACAAAGTATTCAGAACCTCGCACTGTGATTTTGAAGCATTTTCCAAGGAAGAACTCAGTTACAGAGAGGGAAAAGGTCTCCCAAAGCTCCTGGTGGCAGAGCCAGGGCTGGGACACCCACCTCTGCCCATGTGGTGGATCTTCTCCATCGATCCGTAGTGACTTGTCTTTGTTTATTATAGAATCATAGAATTACAGAATCAGCTAGGTTGGAGAAGACCTTTAAGATCATCAAGCCCAGCCATTACCCCAGGACTGCTGAACTTCAGGAGTACATTTTACTGAGGTAATTGGTATAAACAGAAATGTTTGAGAATATGCATTAATTGTAGTATTTACTACTTTGCACAGCATAAACCTCTACCCATGATAAGGGGATGCAGGACTGCATACCCCTTTGCTGCACCACACAGTAACTTAATTACCCCTTTATAATAGCAATTTAACTAATAGAGCTGTGTCCTTTGCCACAAGAGCCACATGACTGGCATAAGAGAGATCATTTGGAAAAAATATCTCAACCAAGATGAAAGGACACTTTGTGCACAACAACAAGCAGATGTGGGCTAATCCCTGCTCTCAGTTTCTTCGTTTTTGGGCAGTATTCTCCTGCTTTTTGGAATGGAGCTGACCAAAGTATATATTAGTTCCTGGGTATCTTGGAAGAAAATAAAGGCAATCTCAGAAGTATCCATTTCCTCAGGATT
This sequence comes from Psittacus erithacus, assembly GCA_009867235.2. NCBI lineage: Eukaryota > Metazoa > Chordata > Aves > Psittaciformes > Psittacidae > Psittacus > Psittacus erithacus. The sequence continues at coordinate 8,377 of WYDI02033776.1, read as the reverse complement.
AATTCCTGGAGCCTGGTAGACTCCTGTCAGCCAGTTCCAGACTGAAATTGCCATTTAACTCTCCCTTTAATTTTAGGAAGTGCCAGAATTTGGGAGTTAGAGAAAACCAAGCCTTTGATTTGATGTCCAACAGACCAGCCAAGCAAGTAGGCGAACTTGTTTGGCACCAGTCTGGATACTTAACAGTCTACAAAAGATGGTTCAGGTTTTGTTTGTGCTACTGAAATGTCTAGGAAATTAAAGCAAACCCCCACTGCTGACAACCCCCAAACTCTTGTCTATGACAGACGAGGAATGACAAATCAGAGAATGGAAACGAAACTGGCAAATCCACCTTAAATGTCAGCCTCAAATTTGCTGCCAGTGAACAACTGTGAAAGAGTCATTATGAAATACTTTAAACCTCAGGGTTCCTCAGAAGAAGGAAACTGTAGCACTTCCAGCAGCAGAGAGATGTCCCTGGGAGAGGATAAAGGCCTCTGGTCATTGGGGTCTATTGATATACACCTCTTCAAAAGATGCCTAAAAAAGTCTGAGTGTGGATTGGAGTAAAAGCACATTTCTCAGTGCTTTATCAATGTGGCTTTTTTTGCATATATTTTGACATGTACACCTTAAATTATACATATTTCTTATGTGTGTACTCACGTGTTTATGCACAAACATATATCACATTAGTTTATACACATTGTACCCATGCACATGTGAACATCTTCCTAAATATCCGTTCAAAAGATGGCAACAAGGGATGGGACATATATAAAAAAACAAAATAAACGTGAGTGAACTAATTAGCAGAATAAAACCAAACAAGACAGATTCTGAACAAAGTGCAAATCAAGACTGTAGTTATGTTGGTGTGAGTGCTAAATTAGGACCTATATTTCTGAGCAGAAGCAGGAGAATGCTTATCAAAAGGAACAGCTAAGGAATAATCACTTTAGAATGAAGTTAATTTCAGCATCAAGAGAAAAAACCCACATGTTTAAATTAGTGGAATTTATAGAAGTTTATCAACATTTCACTTTAAAAGAGAGTCTATAATAAGTATCTTACAATCAGCCTCATAGTGTATCACTTAATGAATACCCATAGTCCAGATGTTCCTATAAATTCTGAAGCTTAGTGTCTATGCGCAGGGTTGAGACTACCTACTGTGTGCACAGTAGACTTTAAACTGTGGGACTCACTGCCACAGTGTGTAGCAGGGACCAAACAAGCTCCAAAAAAGGATTTACACAGCCACACAACAAAGTGGTCTTAAACTCAGTGGGCTTGATAGTTCCCAGTTGAGATTACTTAAACTCTCACTGACAGAAAAGTCCTGCTCTAAAGGGCATTAGTGAGCATTCAGAATTAAAGTTCTTTTAGATATATAGTCCTGTTTGAGTGTACTCCAGATAGCTTTTGCATTTGCACCTTTTTTGCCTCGCTGCTAAATCAAATGGTACTTTGTAGCATATTTTACCCTTGGCCCCTTAGTTCGATCAGATGTTGGAATATCCCATATTTACATCTTGTGTCCTACATGTGTCTAAACTCATGATCAGCGTTTCATAAATAAATAGCTGTGATTGGAAGAAAAAGGTGTCTAAATTTAGGCTTCTAAACCTGAATGTTGGCACCCAAAGAACTGGCCAGCTTTCCAAAAGCCAAGCCCCTGGAAATTTCCAGTAATCACCGTTGTTGCCATACCAACGGCTGTCAGCACTCTTGCAAAAGCAGGTCATGTATTTAGGTGCCAAAATGTAGCAAGAGGGGTCTAATTTCAAGCTTTTTATTTCTTTTTTTTTTTTTTTAGAAGATCAGGCCAAGAACACTAATAATAATTGAGAACAGTTTCACCTTTGCTGCCAGTCTCCAGCTTCTCCAGCTGCAGTCACAAGACTGCTATGGTCTCGCAAAAGGGCAGATATTTAGGGAGGTGGAGAACAAGGTGTTAGTTACTGCCTGGTTCTATCCTGGTTTGCAGGCTTTGAGCTAACACAGAAGTACCCCACAAACAGATCTGGGGGCAAACAGCCAAAGAAGTGCAGGGCTCAGTGTAGGCTTATTTCTCTAGGCTGGAGGCAGGGTATGGCTCAAATCCTTGGACAGAGGGGATGTTTGATTTGCTGCTTTGCAGTACTGTGGTGGACGTGTCATGCAAGTGAACACCTAGCCACATTCTCACCTCCACCTTTGTCCAGTGCTTACCACTTCCTTCTTCTAATCTGTGTTGGGATCTTGCTGCGAACTTGCAGTCCCTCTTGAGCATCAGCCGAGGCACTTATGAAGGTGAAGATAGGTTTGTCCCCACTTGGTTTTTACATCTCTTGGGGACTTTGAGCACAGCCCCTGTGCTGCCTCTACCTCCAAATACCTGCCTGACCTCAGGCAAATCACTTAACCTGTCTGTCTTGAGGCAGAATGAAGATAACACTACTTCCTTCTCCCTGCGTTTCGTCTGTCTTCTTCAGCTCAGGTGTAAGCTCCTAAGGGCAATGTTTGTCTTCTCAGCGTGTTCAATGCCTATCAAAAGAGAGCCTTGATCTCAGCTGGGGCCTTGAGGCATGACTGCAGTACTGTTATTATCATTAATAATAGTTATAACGAATGCAATCACATCAAAGGCACTGACTGTATGAGTCATTTTTTGGGTAAAGTTAGTAATTCCAAAGAGCAATAGGTATATGTAAACTTTAGCCATTGCCAAGATTTCTCCTTTTTCCCAGCACTTAAAAATTCACCCTTGGGAGTATAGGTGAGCAATACTATCTGAAAGCTCTCAGCCCTTGCCAGTGTTTCCATGTGGATAGGCACTTGTGCTCACATGCCGACAATTGCAAAGTTAATGGTGTAACTTTGCTCTGTATAATTCCTCTACGTTAATACCCTTTGTGGGTTTTCTGGAGCATAGGTGAAACTCCTTTCTGTATCAAGCCTTCTCTGAACAGAATTTAATACCTGTGATTGTCCTCAGTTGCACCAAAGCCTGTATGAAACCTAGAGAACTGCACTACATGCCAGAATGATTTTTTTCCTATTAATTGTTGAGCTTTCTGGTTATTTCGTGTTTTTTCCTGTGTTTGTCATCAGTTGAATGAATTAAAACAAAGGTTTCTTGAATAGGAAAAAAGAAATTACAAAAATGAATTACTTAGTAAAAGCATTTAAAATGAGGGTTTTCACCTGAAAGAAAAGGCCGGTGGCCAAACAATAGGATTACACAGGTGCAAAACAAGACACAAGAGGGAGCTCACATAATAAATAACAGTGATAAATAAACAGCATTCTGAAAACACTTAAAACCTACTGAGAAAAGGAAATTAATAAATCCTTCAATTCCTATTTGCAGTTGCTGTTCTCATTATCTCTGCAGTTACTTTCACAGGCCATGGGAACTTGCTTACAGACAAGGATCTCAGTGCATCAGATTTTGCCAGCAGAACACACTAGCAGTACCTGGCCACAAGAGCTTCTTGTCTGGAGGTAGCATGGAAGAGTGCGACCAAGCCAGGAGAATACAGGGAGACACTCTTGTGAGAGACAGAAAGTGACCTGGGTTTAAAGCTGTTGAGGAATTATCGTCAATATTCAATACATATTGTCATTTAAATTTACATGTTCATTGATGTTGCTTCTGAATGATGGCTCATATACAAGCGGCAATCATATACGGAAAAATAGAGGACTTCAAACTGCATCTACAAACCAACAGTTACATTCGACTGTGGGATCAGAAAGAATTGCATTTCTATGCCTTAATCTTTATTTTACTCCAGCAACCAGGCGTCACATTTCCCAGAACTTAGAAAAACCATCCTCTTTTGACAGACTTATCTTCATTTTTAAGTATGAATGTGACTAGTCAAAACATTTCATTTCCTAAGGTTCTTGTGAAAATAAGGCAGTGTCTGTCAGTAACTACAGTGGGCTTGACCTATTAGCAAAGATCCACCCTCCCTGCAGTTGAACATGTGTTTCCACAGTGTTGGACTCCTGGGTCTTCTATCTTTCTGAGACTGCAACTGCAAGTCCCAGTGCACGTATGTCTCATTCCCTCTCCAATAAACTGACAGAAAAGTAGAACAGCTGAAGGGCTGCTCTTTTAAGCAAGTCCTCCATGTTATAACAGCTCTGGACATGTATCATGTCAGAATGTCATCAAGGGGTCACTAGTTTTTAGGGGACTCACACACAGATCTAGAAGATGGGCATTACCTTCTGATATCCATCACCCCTGAACAAGCAAGTGTACCTTGGGCATAGTTGTCATTGGGTCTGGAAAGGCCCTAGTCCATATGCTGGTGTTGGTGGCCATCACAGGTATTTCAGAAGTTCCATGGTAAGAGATAGTAAGAGACAAGGTATGTATTTCTGTAGAATCTATTAGCAGAGATCCACAATTAATATAATTGCAAGGACTATACCTTCTTTTATATTCCAGGACCTCTCTGCTCTTCACAATCAGTACCACAAGCCTTCAAAGCCATTTTATACCCTTCATCCAAGGGGAGAGCCAATTCCTATGCTGTGACATCTGAGTCCATGGTATGAATGTATCCACCCACATCAGCAGTGGCTTCATTTGTTTTCCCTGATCCTTTAGTGCAAATGGAGTTATCCAATCAATAGTGCCACTCATAGGGAATTCAGCAATGTGTTCAGTTCCTGACAGATGTTTGTCAAATGGCCCATTGAGTAGCTCAAGACCAACTGGTGCTACTTCTAAGGCTGCATTAGCCATATGACCATGGTCTGTTGTTCATTTTATGGTGTGGTATCCTTCTAACACCATTCATATACTTGCATCTGAAACTCTGTAAACTGAAGACAACCTAAGGTGAATGTGCAGGACCTGGCAATGGAGTATTGCCCTTAAAGTGTAGCTTGCGGGATGGGAGATCATCATCATAAACATCGTACAGCTACATAGACTTGCCATGTATAGCACAGAAGGGAATAATAACTTCAGCAACTGAAATAATTAGTTTATACTAAGCCTAAACTGTGAGATCCTTCTTCATTAAAAGACCCCAACAGACAATGTTCAGTCTGTAAAGCCACCTTAATGCTTGCTACCCTGGATCTCGACACTGGGAATTACTCTTTCCATTCCTTTGAGCAAGTTGATGAATTCTTCAGCAGAAAGGCTATTTTGCAGCCAGATTGCACAGCTGTGGAATTGCTCAAAGCCAGGCACTGGATCCTCGGCTGGCAGAGGCCATTCTCACACTGTGCTTGATGCATTCGATCTCTGGAGAGGAAGGAGTACATACCCAGCATGGCACCCTGGCCAGCTGGCTTGGGAGAAGCAAAGCTGGCTTTGACTGTACGAGCAGGTGCTTGCTTTCCCTCCCCATCAGATGGGAGAGTGAAAGAACAGCTGTAAATGAAACAAGGCTTAAAAAATTGGAGAAAATAAGATTTTTTCTAAAAAAAAGGGAAAACAAACAAACAAACCAACCCTTTCCTGCCTTGCATTGGAAACCTGTCATGTTTTTAATCTAAATTAAAGTTGTGCTAGTATTCTGTAGTAAAACAATTGCCTACAACCAGAGCCACACATTTTTGAGAAGTGAGAATGAGCCATATGTCTTCCATAAAAACATCCTGATACAGTTCAGCCTGCTCTTTATGCTTTCTGGAAAATCGTATTTTTTACAGGCCACGGTTAAAGCAAGCAATAGTTATGTTTGCCAGAAAGTATTTACGGTACTGCATTATCCTTCATCTCTACCAGTTTTCATTTGTTATCATTGACACATGGTAAAATAGTTTTAATTATCTCCAGACTGAAGTACAAGGGGTTTTTATAATTCAGTTGGGTCTATTTAATTTCCAGTATCTAAGCTACCCTAATGAAAATGTTACTCAAGGTTTCTTCTTCAACTCCCCTCCTTTTAGATCATAATAAAGACAGCTCACTTGAGCAAATAGTTCCTTTGAAATGTTAATCCTCCTCAGATGTGATTTTTGTTAGATCAGCTGCACTGTTAAAATACTTTCTATTTTCCCATTAATTGGAATGCAGAATAGCACTTATTAGCCATATGGACACAAAGTAGCTCGCTGATGAAGACAACTGAATGTTGTCTTGTTAAACAATGAATTAACTGTGATATAGGGCATAAAAATAACAGTTACATAAAACTGGGTTGTCTATCGCCCTATTACCCAACACAATCTCTCCTTTAAGAAAGAAAAAGAAATATATCCCAGATACTGCCCCCAGTGCAACCTAAAATCCATACACAAACATAGAAAGCAGAGAGAAAAACCTCCATCAAAAAGGCTTGTTGAAACATTGTTTTTTGGATGTATTGTTTAAGGTAAATCTTTATTTGGCACTTAAGGAATGAAATCCCAACGAGCTAAACCTTTCCTTTAGAAATGCATGTGAAAGTGCATCATCTTCAGTGCAGAGCTGGCTCTGTGATTGCTCCCTGGCTTGAGATCCTGGTTTGGCTCAGGTGCGATCAGCCTCAGCGTGAGATCGCACGCTCGGTGCTGTTCCTCTCCCCTTCCCTGCCCACGTACCGAGCCCGACAGACTGCTGCGCTTCAATAAAGGGAGCTGCTCTGTGATTGCCTCTTAATAAACAGTGGGGGAATGTGGATGGTTTCCCTGGGGTGTGGAAGGAATTTTAGGTGGGTCATCAGCATTCAAATATTAAATTACTTGTGCAGGTTGTGTAAGGTTAGCAGCCAAGGAAGCGGAGCTGGGACTTCAACACAACCTCCATGTAAATCAGTAGGCGCAGAAGAAAAGCTCTGCTAGGTTCAGGTGAGAAGAATGTGTCTGGGAGACCATTGATATGCTTGTATGCAGTGCAAGCATGCTTAAGTTTCAGTCGACTTCAGTAAATACAGCTTTGTTTTGAAACTCTGCCTGTAATTTCAAAACAGGAGACATCTGAGTCCTTGGAGACTTTTGAGTCCTAGTGTGTGTTCCAGTGAGAGCTGAGCCTTTCTGAAAATATGTCCCTCTTTATTGTTCCTTGTTTTAAACATTTTGTGCAAGCCTGAACGTGGACTTGCAACAATTAAACAGTAAGAGCTGAGGCACATGAAGCATCAGTTTACACGTACAGCTTCCAGAGGGACAGGAAGCTGGTGTTATTTTACTTAACCAGGAACAATGGATCGGTCGCTATTCAGCCAGCATTTCCATTGCTGGCATGGATGGGCGCATCCGTCTGCTCATACCCTCAGCTGCTGCACCCCTACCTGCTCCCTCCGCTGCCTCTGGCACTTGGTGATGTCTCTAACAGCAATCAGACAGATTTCCAGATTCCAGCAGTTGACAGAGAGCAAATTTGTGTGTGTGCACTGGGCTAACATGATTAGGCCTGTGAACATGCAAATCCTTTGAATGAATTTTGGTTTTATGCAACTGACGTAAATAAAAAAGATCCTGTTTATGTACTGCCTAAACAGCCACTGCGCAAACTGGGCTGCCAGGGATGATTTCATTCGCCTCTTTAGTGAAACATACAGAGAACCACAGCGTAGATCCCCCAGGGTATAATTTTCATGATAATCAAAACACAGACACGCTATACAATAGTTTACAACCTGAACTGAAGGCTGATAGCTAATTCTGGGGAAGGAGGGAAGTTTTCATGTGTCCTGAACATGAAAGCATGTCAAGATGCTCACCAGGTCCCCGCAGCTACTGTGCCTGTTGTCACAGGACTGGGGTGGGGGACAATGAAATGATCCTGTTCAGGTAGACCAAAAAAGCAGTATTTCCAATAGCATCAAGGTTGTGATTGACTTGCGCACTAACACAAGAAGGCATATGTTGCCCTTGATCTTATGTTTTGGCTGGGATCAAAGCCTGGAAATTAGTTCTGTGTATCCTTGCTATTTGTTTGACTGATGAATTGTCCCAGAGGGTTTTTCTTCACCATGCTTCTGATTTGTGAGGACGCAGTCCTGAGTACAGCGGCCCTTAGACAAGATTTCCCCTTAAAGCACCCCACAGGTTACCTTGCTTTGCAGCTTGTTGCAGTGGAAAACAACCAGAGCTTCATTCAAAATACCTCACACAGAGATCAGTCAGGTTGCTCTGGTTAATCCCAACTCTCTCACTTGGCAATGGGTTACAACCTCCCTCATAAGGTAATTTCTAATTCCTCCCCAAGAAAGCAAGGTGGATTCCAGCCACACTTTTGGCATTCGCAACAGCAGGCAGGGAACAATCTGCTTGAGTTTTCTGCTGGAAGGCCAAAATGTTGTGTTGGGGATATGCAAGGTTATAGAATCATAGAATCCCTGACTGGTTTGGGTTGGAAGGGACCTTAAAGCTCATCCAGTTCCAACCCCTGCCACGGGCAGGGACAGCTTCCACTAGAGCAGGTTGCTCCAAGCCCCTGTGTCCAACCTGGCCT
>WYDI02033772.1:0-71854 GCA_009867235.2 Psittacus erithacus | reverse complement strand
CCTGTAACAATGCTGGGGGTGGACTCTTCATTAAAGACTGTAGTGACAGGACAAGGGGTAATGGGTTCAAACTTAAACAGGGGAAGTTTAGATTGGCTATAGGGAAGAAGTTTCTTTACTGTGAGGGTGGTGAGGCACTGGAATGGTTTGGCCAGGGAAGTTGAACACTGCCAGGGATGCAGCATTCACAAGGCTGAGTTGGGTGACATGGTTTAGTGTGAGGTGTCCCTGCCCATGGCAGGGGGGTTGAAACTTGATGATCTTAAGGTCCTTTTCCAACCCCACCTATTCTATGATTCTATGTTAAGCACTCTTTTATAAGTATAGCTTATGGGAAGAAGAATACTACCTTTGCAGCACTGAGAATTTTCAAAAGCTTCTTCAGTTTCTTTTCAGGAACAGAGAGTAGGCAATCACGATTAACAGGACGAGTCAATAAATACTCAATGTAATCAATTGCTAATTCTGGCTTTGATTCATGTGTTACATGGATACGTACTCGTCGTTCAGATGTTTTAGCACTCTAAACGAGAAGAAAGCACAAAATCAGTACGATACTGTTACTATCTTACTTCACAACTAGTTCCAAAGCATAATAATACAGCCTGAAAGAGGCCTCTTCTATCAAAAAGCACAATGCCTTTACGTAATCAAGCAATTGCTTAATTCTTTGATGCATGCATGTGCTCACCTTTCTTCGGGTTAGTGTGTCTGACAGCCAATCACAGACTAATTCCATAATATGCCCCACTTGACCCCAGCGACACATGCAGTCTATCAAGGTAGAATATTTGCTTTCGTCAGCTCCATTATCAATATTTCTGAGCCTCGAGATCACACCACAACTTAAAAGAAAACAAACAAACAGAGATGCATTAGCTTCACATCCAGAAGGGCAGCAACAATTCAAACAAAATCAACCAGCATAATACCAAAAAAGATCTGTCAATGGCTCAAAGTCATATTTGCACCTCACAAATTTTACTAACTTATTGTATTTATTTAACAGATAAATTTATCCAAATGGACATTTAATACATGGAGTTGTGAAAAATTAACAAGTACAGTCAATCAGATTTCTTGTCATTAATATTTTGGATTTAAAAATAGTACCTGAATGTTGGAATAGCAGCAGGGGGCATAAAAGATGCCAGAATAACCAGTGGAGTCGTGCAACGCTCATCCTAGGATTAAAAATTAAAATACACTGTATGATGTGCATGCACAGGTACGTACACACCAAACTGAAGAGAGTACCAAAAAAGCCTGATTAAATTATCTCAAAATAAGGATTTCCCTTTTTTCTCTAGAAATGAAACTGAAAGCAGCTCATAACAACATGCTATGAGCAGTCTGAAACTTCTGATTCAGGTCCTCAGAGGTCAATTATCAATTACCTTATCATTCAGCTTTCTGACAAACTGTCAGAGCAACTACCATGAATAATTATGCCTCCCATTACATTAACAACCACTGCAAAAGAAATAACAGCTCTAGATTACATTTTTTCTAGTAGTGGCTAGTACTTAATTGCATAATCACAACACCATCTAGCTCCTTTAGAGTAACTAGTGCCTTAAATAAATATTCATTCACATCAGAAATTCATAAAAAAGACTCAAAAGAAAATGTGCTTATATAACAATGGTAATATAAAATGCACTATAAATCGTTACAACTCATCATACGAGAAGGTCTAGGCCATGACATAGTCTCACTTGGGTTATATAGAAACCAATCTATGTGAAAGACTCTTAAAAAATAGTATACCTGTATGACCAAGCTTCATAAATACAGTCAAATGAAATTATTACCTACTTAGGCACTTGAAGATCTAAAACCTTTTAACAATGTTTTTTTAAAAGAACACTTAAAAATGTATTTGTAGCTTTTCAGGAAATAGACATGCTGCTTCAATCTGTAGTCTTTTAGAAATTAAGCCTCTGATGACAGGTCTTTTCAGAACCAAGCTGCTTACTCACTTTAAGAACATTAGACTCAAAAAGGTTGCTTGCTAAAGCTGGATGTCATGCCTGCTTGACAGTACCTTTCAGGAGGGGTGTTACATGCTCTGCCAGAAAAGATTTAGAATGCCCTTGACAATTTCCAAATGCTTTCAGGGTAGAGAAAGCATTTGGTACAGGTATGCTGCAGCATATTATGTACCAATGAATTGCTTTACACTCCTTGATTATCTAAAGAAAACTTGAACCTTAAGTATAATAGCCAGCAAACATATATATATTATTATATTTCAGCATAAAAGCCAGTAACAAAAAAAAAAAACAGACGTCCAGTAGATTACCCATCCAAATGCTCTACAGGGTGCAGCAGATACTATTAGCCACTATCAAAAGACAGCATCTTGAAGAATAACACTAGAACAATTAAATTATAGAAACTAAAAAGATGAAAATGAGTGATTTTAATTAGTTGCTTATATCAAACCCAAACAATAAATAAGTGCACCAAAAGATCCTTAGAGAGTATAATCAAATTAGCAGAAACCAGTCACAAGAAAGTGAAAAAGGGGCCTCAGCTGCTTTAGCTGTCTGTTCCAGTGGCTGGGTCATAATAAGTGGTGGTGGAAGAGTTGGAAGGGGTACAGTGGGTAGAAAACCACGTGAACTCACATGTACACTGAGTATTTATTCTGCAATGGCACATTTTCAGTTTCTGATTTCTCAAAGTCCAGAAAGGATTCAAAAGAACGGAATCCTATAAAATCATTACAAGGTGAGCGATTTATTGCATAATTATTTCTGTGTTGACTATTTAGATAACTGTTCATTGGTCAGATATTGCAACTGAAGAATAGCTTCTACCCACCTGTGGAATTCCAAGAAACTTGCTACTGTATATGGTTTATAGCAACAATGAAAAAGAACACTTAATGCCATGAAAACAGATTGAAGACCTAACACATGAAAGCACCTGAAGAAAATACTAAGCACACACAGGAAAAATCCAGGTTTTCTTTACCTTAAATACTTTAAAATATTCAGGAAGTACAGCAGCAAATTTTCTGATAGCATAATCTTTGGCGCCTTCATTCTGATCTAGTGCTTTGTGGATACTTCTCCAAAGAATTACGGTAACCTCCAATAAACTTGCCATGCTGGCCACATCATCGATTGACAACACATTATTCAACACCTGAAACACAAACACTTAGATGGTATTACCTACTATATTCTCAAATATAAATTTAGGTTAATATAAGGTTTCAGAAACCAATGAAAATCTTTCAATTGATTTCCCAAAGGCATTGTGTTTGCTGCAGAGCATGAACTCCACTATTCACTCTTATTCTCCCTATATAATTTGAGTCATTTTGTGACACTAAATTTTTAATAATTTAATTACAAGACCAATGTATAACTAGTACTGGAATTAGGAAAATATTCATTTAAAATATGCTTTATATTCCTTCTATGTTATTCTAGCTACTTCACCAAACTTCTTCTATTGCAAGGCATGAAAACACCATAACAACAGTTCTCCCCTTCTAAATTTCACATAGGTCCAAGTGCTTCTTTTAGATTTCTGTCACATCATTAACTGCCAATGTCTCCAATTTAGCACCACAGTAAAAAAGTTACCAGAACTTATCATAAAGTAGAGCTTCTTACACTTGTATTCTCCTTTTCACTTTCATCTTCACCACCATCATCATTATCACTATCATGAAGATTCTCTTTCACTGCTTTCTGGATGCAGGCATTCAAGCAGCGCCGAATAGTAAGCATCAATTTAGCTGATTTGAATATAATAAGAAAATTAGACATTTATCATTTGTTAAGAATGTTGCTAGTAAATGCCTCTTAAGTGTAATGCTGCAAAGCCAATAGGGAAAAGCAGGCAACAGAACCAGAAATAACTATGAAAAAAAGAAAAAAAATTTCCAAGTAAAGGAAGTGGAAAAAACGTGGAAATTTTCTATATCCCCAAATCTGAAGAAGGCAACATTGTCATCAGGTTCTATAATTTTATTGTTAAAAAGATCTGCTAAACAACAAACAAACAAAAAAAACAAAAAACCAAACCAACAACAACAAACAACCACCACTTTATCAAATCAGGATCAGAGGAAGCTCCCACAACTCCCATATTCATCTGACACAGATAATAATGACCTATGTTCAATCATGCATCCTCTCCAATGTCAATTCCAATTCGTTATAAAAGATGAAGTAGCCTAATCATTGTACTCTGTAATGAGGAGATCACCTCTAGATGCCAGTGAAAGGGTTATGTCTGGTGAAAGCATAACTAGCTGAAATACACTAGCACATGTTATTTCAGAACAACTTTACCAAGGTAGTCAGAAAAGGTGCAATGGCCTGGGCATTTCACTCAGGTCACTTTATTTTTATAGTATTAGAACTCCTCCGAAACTGATTTTTTCCAGTATTACTTGGTTCAATAAGCACTTTTATAAAGTAACTATACTCTGTGCAGTACACACCCTTTTCACTGAAAGTTTCTTTAGCTTTTAACAGGAAAGAGGGCTTTTAGATTCTCTCTGAGCAAACTGAAAATACTACTGATCCACAAATCCCAGATAACCAGATTATCAGACGTAAATATTTTTCACCTGCTATAGAATCTTCCACATAAAGATCTCAGATAACTTGAGGTACCAAGGTATTTTACTTTACTAATTCTGCATGATAAACAAATATCAGCTTAGTTTTAAGGTACATGTGAGAAGAAAGGGGAAAAGACAGACCTGATAACACCACATAGAGAATATAACGCAGCACCTAAGAACAGAAACTAAAAGCTCTGGGCTCCTCATTGTTGAAGAAACTTATGACTGGTGTCAGCAGGGCTCATTGCTGGTGTCAAGAATTTTAAAACCTACAAACTAACATTACACTAAAACCAAAAGATCTAGCAACAACATACCACTGTTAAGAGAAAAAATGAAAAAGCAATTACGTGGTGTGATATTAATATTCCCAAAGACTAAGGTTTTGAGGTTTTGTACTTTACCTATATTGGTGGGGGCAGTATATTCATAAGCATATTGATAGAACTTTCTAGCTGCTGCTGAATTCATCTGAATGAGAGTAACACAGCGCTCACACCACACGTTCTCAGGTTGGTTGATGGGAAAGAAAGAGTTGAATAAGAGATTCGCTATGCGTCGTGACACAGGCCGTGAATCGACTTCAAGACGAGTCAGAAGATGCTCCATAGGACAGATTTTCCAGAACTTTTTAAAACAAAAAGAAGATATTAAAAGAATTAAAAGGACAGAAGAAAAAACAATCACCTTTATTAAGTGTTGTCCACACCAAAAGTCTCAACAAATAAAAACATTTATCAGAAAGCATGAGCATTTTTAATTTTTACCAATATCTCAGCATTTACTTGAGGCCACATATTTCCACAACAGTGCTACTTTCCTGCTCTGACACACCTCTAAATCTGCTAGTATCTCAGACAGACTGGTAAAATTCTGGTTCAAGCAATTCCATTTCAATATACCTGCAATGCTAATGCAATTCCAAAGGTATACAAGAAATAGTTACTCTATAAGGATATCACTACAAAATATAATTATTTGTCATTATGTGCTGGTTTTCATATCATCTTTGGACAAAGTCGGACCAAACTACTACAAGTATGGTATGCACCCTAAAAACCCATAGAGAACAAGACTCTTTCCAAAATCATCCCAAACTGGAGGTGCATCCCATTACCAGAGCACTAGCTTATTTGTAACATAGCTGTTGAAGGCCAGAACCAGAACCAATTGTCCAAGTAAAAGGTTCAGCTGCACACTGTTTATCTCAGGAGATCTGCAAACATTACTAGTATCCTGCTGGCAACTTTTTGTGCTGACAATCTGAATGACAATACCTTGTACTTGCAGTGTTTGTCTCTTTTTCACATTTTCTGTTGACATGCCTAAGCAATGCATTAAGGTATGTATTATGGAAGTGCCAAACTTGCTGTTACATAATTGCAATCCTTATCCTGAACCTGTGTGCAAGAAACCAAAAGCTCTAAATTCTGAAATCACCTCCCATTTATCTTGTCTTCTGAGGCATTTTGGGGAATTTGGAAGGTATTAAGGTGGTCTAATCTCAATATATGTCTTTGAAGCCCTGTCATCAAAGCTGGAATGCACATGTTTGACAAGTAGTTAATTCTCTTGACAGGGATAGATGTGTTCCTTGAGCAGTGAAGCCTTAGAAACCCAACAAACCAAGTATTTTATTCATTCCTGAACAAGAGACCTCTGAATTCATATATAGCATACGTGTCTAGCATAAGGTAAGTATGTCGTAATAATTAGGCTTAGCAAGGGCAAAACCATCAATAAAATAAAATATAAAATTGACATTAGGAAACCATTAACAGCAGAGAGTACAGGAAGAGCTCAAAGATGCTATAATGCCTAAGGCTGAACAGTCTCATCCTAAATAAGAATCCACAGCAGAACACAAACTTAGTTCAAAAGCACTATAAAAAAATATCAAAATCTCAAAGGCCATGCGACAGAAAGCAAATAGAAGTGATAAAAATAGGTAAATAAAACTGAAAAAGAAATCTGGTAAAGGCGTTAAGCATTTAAGAGGCAACAGAGGCCTGACTTGAGCTAGCCAGCTGGAAGGGAGGATGGCGGTACCTACTGCTCGGCCCTGGCATGGCCACGAGAGGGCAGGGAAGGACGAAACATGCTGAGAAAAAATGCCCGCACTGCTAAATAGAAGTGTCAGGGAATAAGCCCAGGCTTTGGGTCCCAGACCACTTATTGCTTAAACATTAGTGTTTCTGAGTTGGAGATTGGACCCGCTTCACCAATGCTAGGCAGTCAGGAGGACAGCATGCACAGAGGACACCAGGGCACACGCTACAGTGTGAAGACCCAGCCAGCCAGTGCTGCCTGGTCTCAAGGCCAGTGAATGGTTATCATTTATGCTTTAATCGTTTTAAACACAGCTAATGAATCTGCATTTTATACGGGAGAAAAAGCATGAGATTATAGCTGGCAGCAGATAAAGCCTACGTTTGTTCAGGGTCAAGAATAAGAAAATTGCTGGGTCAGAGTCATGCCTCAAAAAAAAGAAAAACCAGACAGATCAGGGTGTACATCTATAGCACTGGCAATTTTAATCTGAGAATGCCTGTGATAGCAGCAGCCACTAAACACAAGTAGGCAGGCACAGAGAGGCCACTGGACCTATTAATCATTCCAAACTAGTCAAAAATGTGGGGGAAAGGAAAAAGGAGCAGAGTGCGTTTGGGTCAACTAAGAGGTAAACTTCTCAGCATACCCATAAAACCCATGCTGTAGTAATATGCAGACACAGTACTATCACCTATGGTTAATTTCTTTGTGAAGAACAACAATGGAAAGGTGAAAGCTCAGCAGGACCTGCCACAATTTATTTACATTGAAAGATTTTTCACAGCCACCATGATTTCAATAGGATTCAGAAAGTCACTGGAAAGAAGTACTTCTTTACTACTACCACCATTTGGATCAAAACATTTAAAATGACAGAAGTGACTAATGGCAACAGAATCCACAGGTCTTAGAAATAAACATGCTTAAATATATGAAGGGAAAACCTGAATTTAAGAGTATTACTACATTAAGCACGTATTCTTGTTTTCCTCTTGGGAGTACTGCAGAAATCTCAAAAGGTACTGTTGTGGGGTTTTTTTTTTAATAAATGCCTTGCTTTTATCTCCTCCTTGCTACATATCAAGTGTCACTTATCCTACCTTGGCAGCCTTGACAGTCTTAACTTTCAGCAGCATATCAACAAAAGCCACTCGCACTTTCTCTGAGTTGTCATGAAGGCTGTGTCTGACTGTTGGCAGGAGCTGTTCCAGTAATGGATGACTTAGTTTATTGTCCAAAATTACCGGTAAGCACTGCAAGGAAAAAAAAAGAAAAACAAAACATTATGCCAAATAAATAAATAAATGAGTAGATACAAAACAAAGATGTACCTAAAAATTGTTGAACGGGACCATGATAACTTGTAAGGTTAAATTAAGTAGGGACAGACACTGTGAATGCGTATTTTTCTTGTAATAGTCTTCAGTAAAAATTGCTATGGTGATTTCACATTTCCAGTGAACTGTGTTTAGTGAACTCATTTCAGATGGCGCAGCTTTAGAGCTACACTTGAGGCCATGGTCTTGCCTTCTACCTGAGAGCATGGTGTCAGGTACTTTTTGTGGCAGCAGTACCAACTCCTTGAACTCTGCCAATTTCTGACTAAAAGCATGTCTTTTTTTTGCAAAGTTCTTTTTAAATCAGCACCTTCTGCTTTATCCAGTATGGACCCCCACACAACTGTAGTGGAGCAACTGATGATTAACACGAAGATAGCTCCAATTTAAGGCTGAACTGCCACATACACAAAACCTTTAAGTGAAATAATGCTTAGGGAGTCTATTTTTCTGTCCAAGCTATTATTTATTTACCAGATGACAGAAAGATCTAGATAACCTAATCCTAACATACTGAACAATGCACAGAAGGCAGCATTCACAAAGGAACAGTATGTAACTGTATTCATCCAAACCTCAGAAACACAAAGTTAGGGTACAATATCATAACACATTCGTGTATGTCTTGGGATGGGTTAAAACCAGTGACAGAAACATCCTGGAACCCACCTGTGTATGTTTTCAAGTCTAAGTATAATCTCTTATAGCTAAAATAACTAAAATATCTGGTCCAAACAATTTATCTAAGACTGGAAATGCAAAGTAGCTGAGTCAAAGCCAAACAGTTACTAATTTAAAAGGACTTGCTCATTCCAAATGTGTGGCTTTCATAAAACATGTGCAAAACTTGCCTGTATAAGGAACTATGTCTAAGTAATTTTGCAGAGTAATTTCCTTGACTTAAAGTGGCTTATACTAGAAACCTGTGCATCAAGTAAAATATAGAAGTGATAATTGTGATTTTAAATTTAGAAGAAAATATTTACTTTAAAAACAGAGCATCGAACATCTGCGGATGTTGTATCACATGCCAGCTCTCCAGTTAGTTTATTCAAGAGATCAGCAAGAATTGTTGGAGGAATCATCTCCCAGTATTTGGACGTTATCTGACTAACTCCAAGTATCCCTGTAGAGCGGACAACTGGATGAGGATCTTCTAAGAGACTCTAAACCAAAGAGAAGAATAATGTGAGAACAGTATTGTGCCTTTACTGTTGTTTGACATTAACCTATCATAAACAAATAGCATTCCATTACCTTTTAATGATTATGCATATTCTTTCATACTATAAAAGAAATATAATATTATATTCCCTGAAGGCATTTTATTATGAAGCAAACAAGGAAATTTAAATCAGAAGCAAAATTAAGACAAATATTGGCAATTCTTTTATTGGACTTTCAAAATACTTTTTTTTTTTTTAAATAGCTCACATTTGGTCTTGCATCTGTGACCTAATTAAGAATATTTAGACACATACGAGTTTACACTGGCCACTGTTCCTATGCAACAATATAAAAATCTTGGAAATTCCTTCAGTTACCTGATGTTTACCTTTTTAAAGCCATACTCAGGACTTCCCAAACATTTTCTTAATGAAAATACTATGCCCACTCTCACCCACCTAGACTGGTCTTTTAGGTTCTTATCTCCATATACTTCATTTCAGAAGCATTCGGCAATACAGCAGTAAATTTCCACTGAATGCTTACATATTAATTGTAAAGCCCTCTTCTGCAGTGCTAGGTTAAGGATAAAGATCCATTACCCATGCATCTAATCTTTCAAAAGCATCTTTCATTCACAGATTAATAAATAACAACCTCAAATATTAGCTTTTCAGCATTGAAAATGGTGTATATCATCTGTTGTGAGCATACTACAGAAATTCAAAATATTATTTTTATACTTTCTGCATCATAGGCCTGTATTCCCCCATGCAAACCACTCAGAAATTCCATAAATATTAATTGTATCAAAAGCTTATTTTTGAGTAAGCTTTGATGAAAGCTTCATTTTTAACGTTTTAGTTTCATTAAAACTTACAAAAAGTTCTTCAAACTGCTTCTGAATTTCATTGTTCATCTCTTCAGTGTTAAAACTGGGATCATGAACAGGAAAAGCATCAACAAATAAAAATGCTGCATTTGATCGAACTTCTGAGTTTCTAGCCTGTTACAATGAGGGCAAAAAAATTTTGTCAGTAAGCACAGACTGTTAATATCAAATATCCTGTCAAATACTGGGCTACAAACACTTTTAGCAAGTTAGTGGTTTCAATTAAATGTACAGAAGAGAGGAATTTTTAAATGTATGGAAGAACTTAAGAGTAACATATGATTAAATTTTTTTTTTAACCTTACATTTTTGCCCATTCAGTAAGACCCCAGTTATGCATACAATCAGATTTCAAAGCATATAAATTTCAATGACCCTGAAAAGTCACACTCTGAGCCCTTCTCTCTCTGTAATGCTGAGTAAATTAAAATCAGTTGGGATTTTTCTTGGTGAACTTAAAGCTCCTCTTCAGAATACAAGAATCTTAAATTCAAGCCGACTGAATTAATTAAAATGCTGCCTAGAGACAGGTGATTAAATTGAAAAGCTCAAGCCTATTTCTTCAAGAAAACACTATTTAGAAACTAAGTACCAGCAAGCCTGGAGAGTAACTTATCCAACATAAACATATTCAGTTCTGCATCTCTGCACATAAGTAACAGGACAACATCCTGAGCTCCAGGAAGCTCATCAAAAAACTAAGACAAGCCTCATAACCCTCACACATTTTACCATTTGTAATAGTTCTCAATGTGTTTTCACTGGTTGTAGAGACCCAAATGTAAAGAAAAATGAAAAAGAGTGAATATTTAGACAATCAGTGAAAAATAATAGGCCTTGTGGGCTCTTAGAGGACAGAAAAAGAGCAGGCAATGAAATGCAGAAAAGATGAAATTCAAGGCATCTCAGGGAGAAACCTGTAATCTAACCATCAGACTACATTGTATGTATCAAAGACAGCAAGCAGTACAATGGTAAGAGCCTGTGCTGATGTTTCTTGACAGAAAGAGGGAAAGAAGAACTTTGGGTTCAAGTTAAAACAAGTGTGCGCATGTATACAAGATGATATATATACACGACTGTAATAAAACAAGAAAAGTAAGCCTAGTTTTAACAGCACAACAAAAGACAGTTCAGGGAACCTCCTGACTATTCTAATAATCTAATTTTCTTCTTCCCTTGTCATAAGAGACATTCAGATCAAAGGCAGGGAAAAGAAAAACTAGGATAACCATGTAAGATTTAGAACTAAATAAACTAATGGCAAATAAAAACCAAAAAACACAAAAGAAATGAGCAACGATTACTTCATTTACAATTGATTTTGTATTTTCCTTCTTGATTCATTCGCATATGATGGCTCATATCTCTGGGTATATAAAAAAAAATAAAAAAATCCAGATTCTTTAAGCCAATAAAATCAATAGCAATTCTAAAGTTAAAAGTAAGAAGGCAAATAAAGCCCATATATATTCTTTACTTAGGGCCTTTTTTTTTTACTTATTATAGATAATACAGTCTAAAAATAAAAATATTATAATTCTTAATTCAATTCCACAAAGCTGTTGAAAATCCTTTAACTCTGAGCTTGTCTATATTGAAGAAATAATGCATAACAAGCTAATATGTGAATTCAGGGTGAAATAGTTCTTCTGTGCTAATTTTTCATGTGAAAATTAATTCAAGTATGGTTTTGTGCAATAACCTAGACCTTGTCTATAACAGCCAATCCAGAAAGTTAATTTTCATAAACTTTCTAAGTGTATTACGCTGAATTCCATTAAGCTTACTTTAATTCTGTACTGAGTATCCACAGTTTAAATTTCTGCCTTTAATTAATTGGAATTTATCCCAAATATATTTGCACATTCAAGCTCACAGTTGAGTAAATGTCTTCACAGAGGCAGAATCCAGGACTTTAAATTCATATTCTATTTTATTCTACACTGAGTTTTTCATGCAAGCAGAGCCCGCCATTGTTTAAATGACTAATGTTTCTTTACCTTTATGGTTGTACTGTTCTGAGGAACTTTCAGAACCTTTTTAAACAATTTTTTCTTTTCATCCAGTTAATTTTCAGGGCTTTCTTTTAAGTTTCATCGGGTCTTAGTTCCTGAAATTCACTTTCAATTATAAAACAATGGTTTTCCCCAATAAAAGTTCGTTTAAAAGAAACAACCAAACAAGCCACTTCAAATGAACCACTTTCTTCAACAGCCTGAATTCCCAGAGGAGTGGTTCTTGACTTTTTGAGCTTGATAAGAAATGGCTTAATCACTACTTATCTCACAATAAATATCCATATTTTTATATTTATACAACTTCTTATACTAATAACCAATCACGTCACAACTACCTTTGCTATGTTTTCATGAGACTTACTTTTCATAATAAAGACATGAAAAAAGATTAAGAAGTTACATAAGAGCTTATACTATAAAAACTTAAATGCCTTATAAAATGTGTAGATGAAAGCCACAAAGGAAGCTTCTGTGATCTAAGCATTTGCAAAACAAGCAATTTAGGAAAAGACAGAGAACTATGCATTACAAATATGCACTCTCAGTTTAAAGATTTCAGAGGTGAAATCGAGTAGTTTCAACACAAACACTTCTGGAATACTTTGTATTCTTACAACTGAAGTATTTTTCCTTTTGGCAGGAAGGAGAGGTAAAGAAGCCCCTTTGTGAGTTGCCTTTCTGTTTTGTAACCAGTGTTCTAGAACAAGATTTGTTCTTCACTATATTAAATTAGGGATGTAAACACTGGCTAAAATAGGAGCATCAAACTGGTTATCTAAAATTAAACTGATATTTCAAACTTTGGAGCAGAATCCATAACAATAAGGACAATTATAAGCTTCCCTTCCTAGTTCTGATTCTTAAACTGCTGTTTTTTCTGAGTCACAGCAGCAGTTTATAAAATGCCAAATACTTCACCGGTACTGTACAAAAAATTAACTATACAAAAGCCACACAGCAAGACAGTGGCCTAAGCAAAAATAAATTGCTGAATTTTCATGTTCAGTCACATATTTCTTTTCACCAATCACAAATACAGTAGTGACTCATTTTGAATTCAAAATCTTAACTTGCATTGAATCATTGCATGATTCATGTAATTGCTGCGTTTGATTTTTGCAATCCTTCCTTTACCATTCTGAAATCTATGTTCACAGCAGACTATTTTGCTGTATTAAAACAAATTCTCTAGGACCTATTTGATATGCCTGTTAATGTCTAAGCTTAAAGTGCTTAACTACATATGTAGAAGCTGTCAAGAAAAATAAAGAACAATACCAAACCCAACCCAAACAACAACAATAAAAAGACAGGAGAAAAGCAATGGGATCCAACCCTTAATGTAAGGCCAGACAAGATACTGGTCTAGTGATGAGCTTTTGTCCACCTTCTCACTTCTACCATAAGATTCTACTGAAACCAAACAGTTCTAAACTCCTTCCTGTAATTCACAAAATCCATTTCTAGCAACTTTTGAAGTTTTTTTTAAATACTTTCAACTCCAAGAACTTTAAAATACTTCCTTATGGTTGGGGAAGACGCTATAGGAGCAATCAATAAATAAAACTTCAGTGAATTTTTGCCAGCAATTATTTGGCTGTAACAAATGGAATGTGTCTGCTCACACTGAAGGAATTTCATAACCTCAGACGAAATACAAGGCATTCATGAAGAAGGAAGCTTGGCTTATCTTAATCTTACAGTGTAGCTAAGTAGTTAAATAATAGTAGGTAACCTTTTGTTTGTACAAGCAATTCACAGGAAGACACACACACTTACCTTAAAAGTACTAGAAGTCAGAAATTTCATTCAGAATGCTTAATTAAAAGCACATCCACAGCATGAACATCTGTACATACAACTAAACTAGAATAAAAGGTTTTCTAAAATAATGTTCTAATAAATTAATTGAGCTGTATTCTGAGGCTGGTGATTAATCATAATGTGAGACTACATCATTCTCTGAACATTTCTGGCTTTGATCAATGAAGCACTGATCACTCGATAAAGGTCTTGGAAAACAGAATACAAGATTGCACAAAATTCATTTAGAAGATGAGAATACCAAACTCTGTGTTAGTCCCACTGTCTACTACAATCGTGTAAAGCACTCTGTGTACCTGTAAAGAAAACTGAATTAAAGTAGTAAATTACATTAACAAACTGTTGTGCAAACTATGCCTCATTACAACTTGCAAAGTTAATCTGCTACAGCTGAGACGCTATACACACTGATATTTCTTTTCCATAGCCATTTTAAGAGTAATTGTTAAAAACAGAACATGTGGAAGGTACCCAAAATTTAGTAGATGGAGAAAGACAGCCATATTTTCTGAAAAGGATAATTACCTTCAGTGCTCTCCAAAGGATAGGTTGATACAATCTGTAGAGCATGTCTTCAACTCCTTGACGAACTTTACTTTGTTTATGAAAATAACTCAGCACCTGAGAAAAACAAACCAACCAATCCCCCCAAAATCCTCAATTTTAACAGTACTTTCTACATTCAAGAAGAGTGCAGTTGTCTCATGTCAGCCTTTGTATAAGACCGAAGATTTTTCCATACTATGGAAAACTATAAAACTAGACATATCAATTGACCCTACATTATATTAAAAAGTCTCAAAAATAATAAAAAAGAACAGATCCAATAAATATCCCATTTTATAACTTTGTAGATTCAATAAATTTATATAAACATCTACAACTGAGAAATCCAATCATGGCTAGAGAGTCAGTTTCTCAGCAACCACTCATTTTTTGTTACAGTAAAAAAAGTGGTTTTAAAGTAGCTGGCAGAAATACTTTGAAACCACGTAGTTATCAACTAAAGATAACTAAGCCATTTCTCTGTTAAGAACATATTTGGTAACTGTAGTTATCCATATACAAATCTATAAACTTAATACATGCTTTTCATCAATACACACAAAATGTACCAGCACACTTTGTGAGTCAGAACTGTGTTAACTAAAGCCCCTTTAATTTTGAAATCTGAATTATGCAGACAATAAAAAAAACCAACCAACCAAACAAAAAAACAAAAAGAAGATGACCAGAGCAGAACATGAGAAAGGACATCATGTAACTTGATAGGAAGTAATTCCACCACTCAAAATACTGGTCAGTTTGAAAAGAAGTTGACACTCTAGTAGTCAATACTTCAAGTATTCACAGCTACAGCTAGACAAGGAAGCCTGTGAATGACTTTTTGTCCCTGTGATGGACTATGGAAAAGTCAATTTTCCATATAAAGAAAAGCTCTGAGCACAGTCACCAAAACCTATTTCTGGCACTCTGAAAAATCCCTTTGTATTTTTACTTTTGAGCACCAAAGACAACTCTGGTGCAAAATTATAAGCAGGCTCTTCCTAAAATTTGTTCTAGTATTATTTCTCAGAAAATGCTATATTTTAAGCAAGTATTTGTGGTGGGCTGGCCCTAGTCACCACTTAAGCAACACATAGCCACTCAAGCAACTCTCTGCTCGATGGGGTAGGGAAAGAACTGGAAGAGAAAAGCAGCAGAACTCATAGGTTAAGATAAAGACAGTTTAATAAGTGAAGGCAGGAGGACAATACCACTCCATCCTGCCCCTGCCCAAAACAAGTGATGAAAATGCAATCAATCACTCACCACCTCCCATAAGTACACCAGTGCCCAGCCTGTCTCAAAACAATTGGCTACCTCCACAAAATACACTTCCCCTTTGTTTTTATTGCTGAGCATGACATTATCTGGCATGTAATATCCCTCTAGTCAGTTTGGGTCAGCTATTTGGCTCATCCCCAGCCTACTCTCTAAGGAAACAGTAGTGAAGAAAAAGCTTGACACCATGCAAGCACTGCTCAGCAACAGCTAAAACATTGGTGTTATCAACACTGTTTTGATCAACAAATCCAAAATATAGCACCATACAGCCTTTTATGAAGGAAAGTAATTCCGTTCCAGCCAGACCTAGTACAGTATGTTAGTATGAAATGGAAATTTTTTATAGTCACTGATATGATTCTGATGCTACTAGTTCATGTCATGCTTTACAGTAACTTACCTCTCTAACTTTAGAATGAACAGGAGAACTTTTGGGAAGATGAATTCCATGATGCATAAAATCCTGAATGCAGTTGTATTCAAGTATCTACAGTAAAAATACACACGCTACTGTTAACACAATAAAACAGTAAGTACTGTAGGCTGTGCAACAAGTTTTATTTTCCTCTAAAACAAACAACTGAAAATAGTCTTATAGACTGTAATGGATATTATTTCTTACTTGGCTCCTGCTTGGCTCAAATATTTCCCCATTATGGGCCTCTGTCTCCATAAACTGATTTTCAAAACTCCAGAATATACAATTAATCCAATTCTCAGCACCAAGTCTGGTATTCAAAAGCACCTCCACATAGTAAATAAGAATTATTTGGTATCTGAAATTTGGCTGTAGCACTGTTATGATGCTGTAACTATGCTTTATATCATCTCTATGGAAATCTACAAGATCTAGGTAAATATTTTAGCTATCAAATATACAGACTTGCACATACTGAATAAAAGCTTCAATAACTCAGATAACTAGCGTGTTAATGTAAAACACAGCACTGCACCAGCTGCTAAGAAGGAGAAAAACAAATGTTACAGCTGAACCCAGGACAGCATGACATGCTGTTATTCCCTGGCAACGCTGAAGGAGCCCTTTCCTTAAGGAAATAATTTCTTAAGGCTTCCTTAGGAACTGTTTTGAGGTTGAAAAGTCATGTATCTTCTCCACCTTGCTATCTAAATGAAATTTCAAGCATCATATTACCTCTGCAAATTCTCCTGACACCTTCTTCCAAGCCCTGAAGTAAACTTCTGCAATGTATTCCACCAAGAATCTGTACGAACACATGGGAAACACATTCAAGCAAGCATCCTAACCATATCCATGTACAATTCATTATAGTAACAACATGAAGTTTTCGATAAGTACCGATATTATTCTTAATTCTGTGCATTATCATTATTTTTTACACGATGCAATTATGAAAGTCTACACTGATTAATATGGACAAAGTTAACAGTTAAGTAATAAACACAAGCCTTATTAAAAAAACAAACAAAATATCTCTTATGGTGGGAAAGCCAAAACATGAGCACAGATTTTATCTTGTATCTCACTATTAATGTCTTCAATTCTTTATAAAAATGTACAAGCATGCATTATTCTAACTGAAAGCATAAACCCCCCTCTGATTTTAATATAAGGAATTTATTCTGCAATATCTCACTGAATAATTACAGGAAAAAAACCCCAAACCCTACGTTTTCATCCATCAGTCAAGTTCTCAGGCCATGATCCTGCAAGGCACTTCTTACTAGAATGTCTCTATGCAAAATCTTAACAAAATAGCTCTCTTACAGAAAGTGAAATGGACCTGCGATTCTCACAGAAACACTGCAGATAATGCAGCACAGTTTATATAAAGTTTTTTGCTTTAGCTAATGCTAAACAAGCATTTTACTACACTTGTAATTGTACACAGGCATGTGCAGAGCAACTATTAAATGAAGTTGCTAAAACAATGCAGTAGTTATGCTCAGCAGATTTGAAGGTCTCTGCATTCTGATATATTTTATCAATATACTAGCTATTTTAAAGTGTGAGACAAAGACTTTAGCCAAGCTTTTAACGATCACTAAGAACTCTAACTGTGATGCATACCTTGGAAAGAATTGCAATTGGTTTTTAACAGCTCCATGTATCATTTTAATGAAGTTTACATTCCAGCTGAACAAAAAGCTCAAGAACCTTCTTCCCTGTTGGGACAGGAAAAAAGGAAAAACAAAAGAAGTCAAACCACAGAAGAATATCCAATTTAAAAGCCACTTCAAAAATCAGTACATACAGAGCTCAAAGATCAAAAGAAGTGACACCTTTAATTTTAAAAAGCATAGGTGAGATTGTTGCAGGGATAAAAAACATTTTTAAACAGAATGCAAGTATTACTGTTATTTAACTGTAGAGAAAACACAAACCAAATGAATATGAGGATTACATATCTGCCTGCAATTTTTTCAATGTCCATTCTGTTTTGGTGTGACTTCAGATAGTATTCCTTAATGATAAGGAACTCTGCAATATAGAACCCTCATCAAAGCCACATCATCAGAGCTCTGTCAAGTGCAGTATCATTCCAGGATGAAACTGTAATGACAGTGAAGACACAAATAAAATAGTGTGACAACTCTGCCAGCAATGGATACAGAAATATATTTGAACAAAGCCACAGAGAACAGCTGGGCCACTGAAGAAAATAAACATTCTGATTTGCAAGGACAATTCCTTTCTTACTGCTTCATGAAAGGTAATATTTGAAACCTCCTGGAGATGCTTTAATTCATGAAAAGAGAAAAAAACACTTTTTTTTTTTTCCTGAATTAGTTTTCTTTCATTTTAGTGAGTCAGAAATGGTGACAATAAATCTGATATGCAACAGAATTTCTGAAAGAAAAGGTACTGGAAAGATGTGGATGGAGGAAATAAGCTGTTGGTCTCCTGGAATCAGCAAGATCTGCCCACGGAATTAGAGCCTTACACAGTAAATGTACAGACAGCCTTTCTGGCTGATCTCACACATGAAGTAAAGGGCATCCAGCTTCTGAGACTTTGAAAAGTTTGATCACATGTAAGGGTGAGCCAGCCAGTTATAAGGGTCCTATATACCTGTCAGCTTCCTAGGCAAAAAGAAATCAGAAAAATTAACAAGGAAGTGCTATACTAAAGAGCACACTGGCAGAAGCTCAAAAGCTGTACTGAACAATTAGCAGAGGTTCAAAGGCACTTCCATCGAGAGCTAGACCAACAGTTATATTCAGAACTATGACAAAATAGAGAAAAAATAAGGCTGAGAATGCCAGACACACTTTGAGCTGGAATACCATGGGGTAGAGGAAAGGAAGCATATAGGGAAAACTATCCTTTGGTGGAACTGATAGCTTCAAAGCCTTCAGGTCAAGAAGTAATTGAAATCATAAAGAACTGAAGGCTAAATACAATGTCAAAATCCTTGTCCGCAGGTCTGACAGAATCCTTCCTGTTGTGAATGAGAGTGCTTCTACCAAGAAAGAAAAAAGACAGAATGAGAAAAAGTCATTTGTCTCCAACTTCGGTGGTATAATACAAATATGGGAGTCCCAGTGGTGCAGTCTTTCATCAACATCCCTGACAAACCAAAAGGTCAAGGAGTCTTGACTGACAGCTCCTGCCTCAACAAGGTAAAGATGAGGACAAACTCTAACTCACCTCATCTTCTACAATCCCAGCAGAAAGACTGATGAAAAAAAATCACAAATAGCTTTCAACCAATTCTTTTATGCCCTAGACTTCAACAGATTGACCCTGATCCTGAAATGATACTAAGTGCTTCTAATTTCGTCTGCTGCTTGTGATAAATTGGTCCGAAACGACTAATGCTATCAACATGGTCAGTGTCATGAAAGGTAAATTGGTGATAGGTGAATAAGACTGTGAACTCGTCATCTTAGGGGTTAATACATTAACAGAGCGTTGGGCACCTGGTGCTGCTTTGCTTGCGGCCATGGTACATGTGACTGCCACATACTGTGGAAAGGGCAATAAGAATGCCAGCCCATGGTAACACAGGATCATTGCACCCTGGAGTTACATCCGCTTAAGCTGCTATGTAGTTACGCTCTATGTGTACTCTAAAACAAATTAGGTATAGTTTCTCAGGAACTGTAGAACAAGCCTGCAGGCACTAAAGGAACTATTAGCCCACATACATGGGAGTTGCCTCAGTGTATCCCAATCTTAGTCAAAAAAACCCATCTTAAAATATAATGTGTAAGTAAAAAAAACCTAAATAAACAAAACCTAAAACTCCCAAACACATACACAAAGAGCAAACACACACCAAACAAACAAACAAAAAAAAAAATCCACACAAACTTAGTGTCAGGTATCCAAAACCTGGTCTATCAAACATTTCACCTAATGCATTTGCTGTGACCATTTTTACAATGCTATATCCCTAAACTGCCACAATCATGCAGCAACCTCAGAGCTCATTTTATGACAGAAGTTCATTTATTCCATGAAGGGAATATATACATATTTAAAGCAGGCAAGGAGGAGTTCAGAGCGACGTCTTGTCAAAAGGTTGTCTTGTCATCTTATCAGAAAAAAAGCTTTGAAACTACTATCTTAGTGTACAGGCACAATCTAGAGACTACAATACAGCAATTCTTCACTGAGAGAAACATAGGTAGTCAAATAAAACAGCTCTCATTTCGCTGTAAAGTTGGGTTCTTCTTATACTACTTTTGAAACAGACTTATGGCAATGCAATCTTCTAAATCAAATCATTTAGAAGGGAAATTATTTTGCTACAGTTGTCATCTCCAATAAGAGAAAAACTGCTTAAGAGTATTATATTACGGAATTGTTTTAAGTATTAAGGGATTTGCCCTGGAAGCAAAGCACTTGTTTCTTATTACCTCAGGATACATGAACTTCGGTGATGACACAGCCATATACCTCTAGGCTTTAGTTTGGAATAGGAATACAGAGTTTTCCAAATGAAACAGAATATCAAACACTTACAGCTTTGAGTCAGAGCTGATCTGTCTTGTATTGCTACCTACCCCGCTGTAAAAAAAGGCCTAATGCAAAACCATTAAAAGTAACCAAAACCCACACACTTGAAATTACAATAAAAGTTTGCTTACCTCTTCTTTTTTAATGTATTTTACACTCATAAAACACTGAAGCAACAAGTCCTTGACTTCAATAATCTCCTCTGAATCATAATCAAAACTAAGTAATGTCTGATGCAGATTCCATACACGAACTATATCTGCACCCTGGCGAGAGAAAAGAAAACCAACAATATAGTGAAGTAGATATAGCTTCAACATGAAAAAGCATTTAGTGGATTTTAAATAATGAATTTGAAAAGCATTGCTACTGACAGAAAATTTTCAGACTGTAAAATTACAAACATCACGAAACTTTACCCACATCATTGAGAAAAATTACAAAAAGGTATACTGTTTTTTAATATGCAGAAATACTAACTTTTGATAACTAAAGACATGCTCAAGTACAGAAAGCAAGCAGCTATTTCATGCAAAAGAGATGAAAGCTCTTGAAGATTCATACAATGAAAGCAGCTAACAGGGAAAAATAAAAGAAAGAAATAAAGTAAGTAAAGAAGATATTTATTGGGTTAGTGCAAAAGATGTATCCCACAATACTCCAAGTAACTCACATACTTAAAAGAAGAATTTCAGTCCATCAATAGAGAAATAAGAAATTATTTGTAGATAGATACAAAGTAACAGAAAATGAAGCTTCCCACAGAAGAAGTCTCTAAGAATACATGAACGTAGTATTTAAAACCCAAACTGAGATTTAACTCCTACTGAAACCTTGGTCACTGGATTTAAAAAAACAAAAAAAAACAACAAACAAGTGGTAAAAAACCCCATCCCAGTTCACTTGCGAAACTGATGCCAAAAATCTTTAAAGTTTGTTCTAAGGCAACTCACGCAAGAAATGCAAAAAACAGATGCTTCACAACTAACATGTACCCTAAATTTCATTAACTGAGAAGCACTAGGACATGGAAAACAAGGTAACTTGATATAAAAGGTATTTTGCAGTGATAATATTTCTTGGAATATAGAGTAATTATCTAGAAGTCAATACAGTTTCACCATACCGTAGCAGCTGTATTCAAGCTTTTTCTTAGCAGGATGATAAATAGGGTCTTCCCTAGCTCCTCCTTTCCTTCCAGGCCTTTCTCCCACCACATTTCACATACACGCTGAATAGCACTCTGTAGT
Organism: Psittacus erithacus; assembly: GCA_009867235.2. Classification (NCBI taxonomy): domain Eukaryota; kingdom Metazoa; phylum Chordata; class Aves; order Psittaciformes; family Psittacidae; genus Psittacus; species Psittacus erithacus. The sequence continues at coordinate 49,945 of WYDI02033772.1, read as the reverse complement.
TTTTTTTCAGGTAACACAAGAAGAATGCCTACAACAATGAAATAAGTATTTACTACAATGAACTGAGTTATTCCTGTAAAACACTAGTCTGTTAGTACACTAAATATACCTCACAGTGTCAACCAGCTCTTGCCACATTTACGTATCTTTAACAGCTTATTCTTACTGTGGGTACTTAGGCAGCTTTGCTAACTCAAAAGTTTTGGCCAAGTGTTTGGATGAATAACAATGGAATCTGAAGTTCTGCCTTAAAAATAACATAAGACACAGGACTAGGAAGCTATCTGTCACTGGGTTAACAGATCAGATAAAGAAAAATAATTAAGTTCAAACTTCTAGATTGTGTAACTGATTTGGAAGTAAATCCTCCCTTAATTTTGTCTCAGAAATAAAAGCTTACATCAGCACCAACTTTTCCCATGTAAATTGTGTTCCATAGACCTGTCAAGTCAAACAAAAAGCCTAGCACACTCATTTGCTCAAATAGTATGATGCTGTATTCTATAATAGACAGGTACGCACCCTTTAATATAAAAACACACTCTGTAAGAGCTTTGTAGTTTACAGTTTCATCCACTGCAGGTATGGAAGCAGAAACTACAGCTGTCACTCCTTGGATTACAGCTACAGTTTGTTTCTGAAAGAAAGAAATGTTGAGAAAACAATTCTGCGATTTATTTTAAACTCGGAAGATGACTACAACAAGAAATAAACCTTAACAACAGAGCAAAGTTGAATTATTATTATGCTTCCATTTTGAGGAAAGCATACTGGCACATGAAACCTATCAATAACAAGAGGCAAAATCAAAGATTTTTAAAGAGCATCAGTTTCAAAAAGGCTGAAAAGTGCTTTCAGCTCCAGTTAGTAGATAATCCGCTGACTGTACAGGTGTAGCCACTCCTGCATTAAAAACTTTATCTGCAACAAAACCACTCAAACACACATCCATTTCAGAGCTAAAAAATCCCTAATTAGCATGGTCTTTGCAACTCAGGTTGCAATTCAGGTAAGTGATTCTATAGGCCTCTGTACATACAATTGATTTTCTACAAGCCTCTAGTCTCCCGAATTATTTCCCCACTACATTTCTTTTTCCTTCTAAATTAAATAATCTTTTTCTCCAGCATTCTCCAGACTATGTGCATTAAAGTGCAGAAGGCAGTATATGAGGGTCTGTGTCAGAAATTCTGTATAAGCTAAATTTGTGGGAGGGGTCTTCAAATCTAGATTTCACAGTCTTCATTCAATAAAAAGACAAAATAAAAATGGTTGTGAATTTCTTATAATATATGCCAGACACTTAAGGAACAACTGAGATACCAAGATTTATTTCTGGAAATATGACATACAAAAAGGCCACTCAACCCTAGTAAAAAAAAAAATCTATGTCCCATCTTCCCTAATTCAAATTAACAGCAGAACTAATATTTTAGAGTATAGACAAATCGTAAGTTCAGCTTAACCCAAGCATGACAGTTAAAACCTTTACAGAATGGCGCAGAGAGGTGACGTTTGGAACTCACCTCATTTAATAACCCTTGCATGTTCTCAGATGATACAGAAATATTACATTTTATTTCCCCGAAAATATGAAATACTTATCGTATTTTTAGTTTCCAAGATTTTTACCGTTTCGGGAACTATCTCAACTTCCATGTCATCATTTTTTTCATCATCTTTGATCCTCTGCCATGTTTCCACAGGGTTCTCCATCAAACACTCTGTCAATAGCTGCATCAGTCTCTCCCACAGTACTTCTTTTTGCTTTCTCGGCAATTCTTCAAGTAGCTCATTCAAGTCAAAACGATCGAACGTTTTTTTCTGTGAATGATCAGAAGATACACAATTTCACATCAGTGAAGTGGTTTATATTTCATCTTCATGCTAACTGACAGCAACTGAACATGAGCCAGCATTGGGTCCAGGTGTCCAAGAAAGCCACGGCATCCTGGGTTGTATCAGAAATAGTGTGGCCAGCAGGACTAGATAAGTAATTCCCCGGCACTCAGCACTGGTAGGCCACACCTTGAATACTGCATTCAGTTCTGGGTCCTCGCTGCAAGTATTGAGGTGCTGGGGTGTGTCCGAAGGGCAATGAAGCTGGTAAAGGATCTAGACCACAAGAAGTTTGATGAGGAACGGCTGAGGGGCTTGGGGTAGTTTAGCCTGGAGAAAAGGAGGCTCAGGGGGGACCTTACTGCTCTCTACAATTACCTGGAAGGAGGATGGAGCCAGAAGGTGGCTGCTCCCAAGCAACAAGCAATAGGACAAGAGGTAACAGCATCAAGTTGCACCAGAGGAGGTTTAGACTGGATATTAGAAAAAATTTCTTCACAGAGAGGGTGATCAGGCTATGAAACAGGTTGCCCAAGGAAGTGGTGGAATCACTGTCTTTGGAAGTGTTCAAAAAAAAAAAAAATGCAGATGAGGCCCTCAGTGATATGGTTTAGTGGTGGTCTTGCCAGTCCTGGGATAAAGGCTGGACTTGATGATCTTAAAGGCCTTTTCCAACCTACTTGATTTTATGATCACATTTCCTAAAATTAACACATTTTTACATTAAGGATTAATTTTCATTCCTCTGCAGTTAGAGATAAATACCTTCTAGAATTTTTATTACTCTAAAAAATAGCATAAAAAAAATTCTGTTGCTCAGCTCTTTATCATGTAACAAGAGTGCTTCTTTTAAGACTGTAGTCCTTAGCAACACTAATAGCAACCCTTGATAGCAACGCTACTGAAGATAAATCACATCCCCATAACATGAACTCCTGTTTCTCATGTGTTCTGAATACTTCATTCCCAAGGGAGACAATTCCATGCCCTTAACTAAGAAGCTCAAACTGCACAGAATGGAAATACTTTGCTATCTTAAATATAGCTTGATGATGGCTGCTGAAAGAAAACACTTATGCAAGGACTAGAAGTGCCAGTACTGCCTAAGGACAGCACTAGAAATTTTGAGGTACAACCTGCATACAACAGTGCTCTGTACACTCCACTATTTTAAAGTCCCCTCACCAAACCATTAACCCCAGACTTCCCTCTTATGCTTTACTGAAGGGGAAGCAACTATTAGTCTCTGTAAGAGACTTGACTAAGAAACTGATCTGAACTATTTCCTCAGAAGAAGCTTGCTAGAAGAATTTACCTCAAAGACACAAAAAGCTTGTTAGCATCAAAGAAGGGTAGGCAACCTGCTAGTAAAGGGAATAGGCAGAGAGAGGATGAGAGGAAAGAACAAACACAGTCAAAAGGAAGTAAAGGTAATTTCCAAGATGTAATTTGCCATACTGAAGGTTTACCAGATCAAAAACATTTTGGAGGAAAGAGGGAGAATGTCCATGATCTTGAAATATAAATACTTTTAGTTTGCAGATACATTAAAAAACAGAAATCAAAAAGAAAAAAATAAAGTTCAAGGAAAAAAAGAAAACCAGAAAATAATGAAAGAAGCAGCACTAAGCATTAGAAGGATCTCAAAAGGGTATGAGAAGAAAGATCCTGTTACATATTCATGACAGAATTTCTATCCTGTACAGCTGGAAATAAATACAATAAACCAGAGTCCACACAAGGAGCTCTGCAGCCCTCTACTTCAAACAAACCCAAAAGACAGGATATTAAAATTCTACTGTTTTGAACAAAAGGAATGAATTCTTAAGATGACTAGAGCCTTCTGATCTTTCTTTAGGACAATAGGAGATAGAATTATTTCAAATTTCATTATTTTCCTAGAAGGACAAAGGATGCCATCAAATGAAAGTCATATACGTGATTCCTATTTTCCTGTCTAAGAAATAATGTATTTTCTTGAATTGGAACAGGTTTAACAGAAAAAGTTAACAGCATCTGATAAAGACCTCAGTGAAAAATGCCACAACGCAGTAATATTTTAAAAAGATTACAAAGAAACATAAGTTAAAAGACCAAGGCAAACTTTGAAAAATTGGCAAACCCCTGGAATTTTACAAGATGTGAATGAAACAAAACATTGAGAGGAGGGAAGAGGAAAATTGAAGGGGAAGCGTGGGGTGTAGAATGAGAGACATTGAAAGAAGCAGTGGTGCTAAGAACAGAACTGTAAAAACAAATTAAAAGGCAAATTATGGTGCTAGAGCTCAAAATAGAAGAAACGGAGCATAAATATAGTATGAAAACTAAGGTAAGCAGTGAGTCTCTAATCACACCTTCCTCTTCTTTCTACATTTATGCATCAAAATATCATTTATTACAATCAAAAAGTAATCTGAATGTTTAGGTTCCCTTATGCTATGAAGACACGAAGACAGTTTTAATCAATATACTCATTATAGCTGGTAACTCACAGTTTCCAGCAATATTGGCAATAGCTGAAAACTGCTGCAAGACAACTCCTGTGAGTTGGTAATGAAAAATAAAAGGATGAAAAAACCAATTTGTAATCCAAGTAGATCAAGATATGTTAAAATAAATTACTGTGTGACAATGACAGAACCAACATGACCAAATTAATCTCAATGGAAACAAAGTACTATATGTTATCTTAAACAGAACAGTTTACTATTAGTGTTTAGATTTGAGGAAAAGAAAGCAAGAAGCAGACTTCAAGCAAAAGCAATTTTGTACTACAGTTGCCATCTACAGCTACATGTGGGAGTGTAAATGAAATAAATAGCAAATTCCTTGCAAAAAGAGATTCGATGACATTTGGGAGACTAACATTTCCAAGCTTATTATAGCAAATATGATTCCTATCATAGAAATCATATGTTTAACATATTTGCTACATTAGTAAATTAGTTCCTTCCTTTGTGGACATCAAGGTCAACTGATCCATTTACTTTATCCTGATACAGGTAGTAAGAGGACAACACTGATTGGAAACCTTAAGAAACTCATCTGACAATAACATTTATTAAGGCTAGAAAAAGCCGTACATAAGAAATCGTGCTTATCTTAATACTAGACAGACAGAAGTGTCGTAGAAAACGCACATTATTATTTCATATTACTATGCAATATCATTTACACAACATGAGAATGAACTTTTAATTAGTACATTTCAGTGGCTTTGTTTTGTTGTTCCTCCAGCTTCTCTCTACACTCATTTAGAGAGCAACCTATTCCATGTCTACAACATTCAGAGATAAAAAGAATTATCAAGCACAATTACACACACACACACTAAAGAATAAGTGGGCAGCCTAAACTATCAAATGAATCAATAAATATTAGTGAAACATGCCTCTGCTATGTTTGCATATTAGCTCATATTTATTACACAGCATTAAATTCCTTCATAGGTTGAAATTAAAAAAAACAAAACACAAACACTTCATCAACATCAAATTAATACTTTTTTTTTAGTATTACCACAGTATTAATCATTCTAAAAAAAGAAAAAGTAAACTGCATGTGCAACAACCAGATCTTTAAAAAGCAATTGATTTATAAATAGCAAAATTTCATATTCTACAACTTTTTCAGTTATGTTCCCTCAAGGGCCACTTGTTCTTATTTTCTACAGCAATTATTCTAGCACATTTGCAGGTACGAGAAAAATAATCTCTAACCCTACATCACAAAATTTCTGCACTAATAACAGACTTAAGATATGATTAAGTCACACACATATCATGGCTTACTTACAGGATGTTGAGTATAACACAAGAAGTCTTCAACTGAATCCTTAGATACAATTTCTAAAAATGCTTCACGCTTCATTGTGGCCATGTTCTTCCTTGCTTCATAAACAAAACAAAACGTTAAGAGAAAATACTGTTCCTCAAAACAAGATCAAGTTTGGTCTCAGTGAAGAATGTACGAATTACATTCTTCATGTACATGGTCACAAATAGAAGATGTTTTCCCCTCCAAAATACTTTATAGTTATCTGAATGACCATTTAGATGCATAACACTAGGCTGCAGGATTGCATGCTTTCTCTGAAGTTGGTTGGTTTTTTTTACTAAACAAGTCGTAAAACAGAAGAATGTGTTAATGGATACTCTGATTTTCAAGAAGTGCATGATCCAGCACACCCCTCTATTTAGGTAGCCATCCTTCCTAATGACAGCATTTACTTTTACGAAAAGTAAATCCCTGCAAGTGTTCAAGGCCAGGCTGGCCGGGGCTTTGCATAACCTAGTCTAATGGAAGATGTCCCTGCCCCTGGCAGGGGGGCTGGAACTAGATTAGTTTTAAGGTCCTTTACAAGCCAAACCATTCTGTGCTTCTACGCATGCGTCGCAGGATACTCTCTCCTTTTCTCTCGTCAGGTAAAGATTATGAGAAAAGGGCAACGACACTTCCTGACACCGTGAGCTTAATTTACACGCCTAAGCATGCCTTCCATACTAGGTGATGCCTGAAGTCCTTTTCCCACTCCTACCAGCTGGAGACTGCCTTATGCGGCCGTTGCTGTGTAGGAAGCCGTGACAGCGGGGCGGGTGGCTGCCCGGGACACGGGCCGGGCTAGCCAGGGGCCGTCCGCTCGCCGGGCCGGGCTAGCCAGGGGCCGTCCGCTCGCCGGGCCGTCGCCACGTCCACGGTCCAGCCTCACAGGCCGCCGCACGCGCCCCGCGGAGCAAGTGGGAAGAGAGAGGCGCCGCTTACCTAGCGCTCCCTCCGACAGAAGTCCTCATCGACCGACGGGTTACGTCTCCAGCAGTGCGGAGCTGCCTGCACAAGAGGGAAACAAAACCGGCCGGGCGTACAGAGGGAGAACCGAATCCTCTCAGCAACACTGCCCAAAGCAAGACCCTTCCGCGCCAATGCCCCGCCGCCGGAAGCGGCCCCAACAGCCGCACCTCTCGAAGGCGCGGCAGCGCTCCCCAGGCCCCTCACGCCAACCCCGCCCCTCGCTCACACTGAGGCGAGGCCGCGGCCAGACCCTGCCGCGCGCGGGCGCGCGCGCTGCCGGCACTTTCGAATTCTCCCGCGGCGGCCGTTGACCGCAGAGCGGGCGGGCGCGCGCCGCAGAGCTCACGTCTCGCGAGAGCTCGGCTTCTGGCCCCTGCCGGCGTGCAGCGGCGTCGGGGCTGTGGCTTGAGGTGATGGGGCTTGTGGCCGCGGGCGGTGCCCGGTGGAGGCGACAGCCCGGGGTTTAGCACTGCGGCTCCGGTGCGGGATCGCGTTCAAAATCCGCCTTATCGAGTTTGCGCGGCGGGGAGAGCTGTTTTCAGTCAGGTGCCGCGGGGGTGACTTTCGGTTCCTCGCCGCTGTTCTCATCCCCCGACCGCCTTTGGTGGAGCAGGAGGCTGAAGCACAGGTCCTTCCCGGGATGGCGGGAGGACCGAAGGGGCTGGGGTGGGGGAGATGCGCCAGTTAGTAAATGTCCCTGGAAAGGTTAGGCCCAGTAACGGGCACACCCGGGCTGCTGCAGCCATACATCAATAAGGAGCTTGGGTGCAGGCTGCACTTCTTTGCATTTGGGTACACCGAAATGCTGCTCTGTTGCTTTCTCTTTTAATAAAGGTTGACAGACACACATTTTTCCCTGGAGGAGCATCCCATCAGTTGCCTGAGGGAGGTGACAAGGAGTAAATTTACATATGAGCTTGCTGTTACCTTTCTGTAGCTACCTACCTCTTAAGTCTCAATGCCTTTAAATGGGACTATGACATGTTCAGTTAAATTAATGTATAGGCTTAAGAAACAATATGCCTTCTTCCTTACAGTGAGGGTGGTGAGGCACTGGAACAGGTTGCCCAAGGAAGTGATAAATGCTCCATTTCAAGCTCAGGTTGGATGGGGCTTTGAGCAACCCGGTCTAGTGGAAAGTGTCCCTGCTTGTGGCAGGGGGTTGGAACAAGATGATGTTTAAGGTCCCTTCCAACCCAAACAGTTCTGTGATTCCATGGATCTTGGGTAACATGGGTGTACTATTCTTACAAAAAACAGTTTTGCTAGCTCACAAAGCCTGCATCATCCATTGATTACACTGGTGACTTTTTTTCTTCAGCAATGTGTTTGTTGCTAGTGTTAAGAGTTACAAATTTAATCTTAGTCATGGTGAACAGTGCTGTGTATTACGCACTCTTCGCCCAAAGTGATGAAGAACTAAACAGGCTGCTCAACAGAACTTTAGGAGACTATCTAGGCCAGATGATATTTACACTTTGATAACTAAGGATTTTTTAATAGATCAGGAAATTCTGCTTTGTTTCTTCTCAAACTTAATTTGCAGTGTTTGGAAACAGTTGGACTCAGTTCTTTGAAGTAAACATAATCAGTTTTCAAACTCTGTAATATTCTCCATTCAATTTGTTTGAGCTCTTCTGCAAACCAAAACCAGTCAGTGTGGCTTGTTAAGGGCTTAATCTTCAGTTTTGCATTTGCAGGAGCGTAACATTTCTCAGTATTTCTCAGTGTTGGTGGCTGTTCAGAAGAGGTAGGTGCTTGACTGAAATCAATTACTTTCAGGCTGTGAAAGCAGTGCAGCATATGCTGCTTTACTATGAAAACAAACAAAACCAACAGTAATTTCCATGCAAGTTCTCACATCTGATTGGAGTTTTCTGGATTGTAATTTTAAAAAACATGATGCAATTCAGGTGTTATTTATTATTATATGTAAAAATTTGCTTGTTTTGAACAGTATTTATATCTTCTGATAATATTTCAATTTTTAACATAATATCTTCTTTAATCATCCCACCTCTCACAATATTGGTTTGTATTCAAAATTAAGACTTGCCACAGTTTCTGCCATATATGTTTGATTTAGGGACTTTTCCTGGTTTATTTCTTAAAGTTCTTGAGTAAACTATTTACCTGGTTTTTATACAGTTTGAGGACTATAGGATGAAAAAAGTTTATTAAATGCTTATCCCATATAAATAATGCTATTCTGTATTGCTTTAAAACCATACATAACAGATGACTAATGTTGCTGAAAACAAAACTCTTTCAATTCCTGAATCATCAACTGAGTTCATGTGAAACTTATGAAATAACTGGGGTTTAAAACAAATATGTGCCACATGGAGGGTACTGTGGGCATGGTAGGAGAATGGGCTTCTGTGTTGTAATTGAGATGGTTGTGTACAAAACTTCCTTGTTGTAATTGAGATGGTTGTGTACACAAGGGTGCAGGAGTCAGCAACCAAAACCTCATCATCTTAAGCAACAGAACTGTGCACAGGCAGTTCAGTACCACACCTTGATTCCACCTGAAGCCAAACACAGACATATCTCCTAGGATCATATTTCCATCTACACAAAGGCTACTCTCCTTTAAAGTGTGAAAAAGGCAATCCAGGAAATAATCAACATCCACCTACCAGCAAACACAGAGAAGGGACCCAGGAGAGATGGATCATCCTGGACAATCTCTTTAAATAGCATCTGTCCTCCAACCCTAATCCTTACACTGACAGCCAGCAGGCGCTGACTTCCAGAAGCAGACTACCAAAGCAAGGGAGCATTTTGCTGCTTTACAGTAAAAAAAGATGGATAATTAGGGTTGTTTCAGATCCTGTGCACCTGCCTTAATTTCTTAACTTAGGTATTCAGCTACGGTTAAGAAGCCTGTGAAAAAGTTTAAGTATTTTGTATGAGAAGCCAGTGTACCTGTGGAAGAGTAAAAGCAAATTAAAAAGTACAAACCCTGGCATTTATATATTGTGCTCATGTCTTCCCTTTCTGCATATATTAAAAGTCTTTGCCATTTTAGATCCAAACCGATGGATTTATTTATCACGTCTCGTGTGTACTAAATATTTCATTAATATGTCGATTAGACTTTTAATTAGATGCTACATTAGTCACCTGGTTACTGTTTATTTAGTCGGGCACATGCCCATTTAGCAAATGAACTAAAACATATTTTAGCTTATAATTTGTGTTGCATAGCAACCACAGAATGATTTCTTCATAGTACTGAAACTAGAAATCGACACAGATAACAACAGACTGAATAAAACCAAATAATTTGTTTTAAAGGACCACACAGAGAAACCAGAGAGGCAGAACAGTGCTTTACAGGGTTTTTTTAAGAATTGTGCATGAACTGCAAGCTAGTAATGAAGCTACAACTCTATTTTCAGTTTCTCTAACCTTCTCCCTTTCAAGAGTACCAAATTACATACCTCTTTTTGACATATCTGTTCATCTGTTCCAAATAATCTATACCCTGTGATAATGATCTCGTATTTATTATCATTTTCCTGTCAAGTCAAGTTAAGAGAAAAATGAAAAATGGGCCTTCCGCACATGGTTGCTGAGCAACAGCAAATAAAGATTTGCTTTTGTGCTACCGCTTCATAAACTAGTCTTTATTCTTGTTGGTGGCCTGTGTAAGAGATCTCAAATTACAAATAGCTCTCGCAAGAATATTGTCATTTGGACTATAGCAACAATTCAGTTTTAACCTCTTTGATCCAACAGTATAAATACTTATGAAAAATAAACAAGTAATTCCCTGAACATCAGATGCTTACTTGACACTTTTTTTTTCATATTTACAATGTTATTTTCTAGATATCAGTTTCTGGTGAGATTATTTTACACATGATCTAATAACCTGTTAGAAGTGTTATTCCTGTTTCTTTTCATTTGAATATGTAATAAAATTTGTTATAGTTAATATGGTATCCACGAAATCTGCTCATCCTCTGAGGCACGCTGTTAATAATTTACATGCATTCATTTCCCTTGATTTTTTTTTTGGATCTTCACATACTTTGATAAATAATCCGAGCAGCCTGAGAGAGAGATGAAGTTTCACACTATTCCACTTCTCCAGCTCTCCTCTTGCCTGAAGGTAATACTGCCAATCACACCATCCTTTATTCAGAGGCAACTGTCAGTTTTCAAGGGTGGTGTGATTAGACCGTGAAACTGCTTATTTCCGTTAAATTATTAATATTATCACGAAACAATTTTAGAGTTTAAGAGATTAAGTAGGAAAAAAACCCAACTGACTACAGAAGAAAATAAATGATCCTTGTTAACTTGAGCAAAAATAAGGAAATAAAACACGCAGGCGGAATGCAAAAGCTTTTCCTAAGAGCTGCTCCTGTGAGCTGCTGTGGATGCTGCTGAAGTGCTGAGCTGCCGCACCGTGGACGTTTGCTGGTACTGCTGGGTGTTTGGCAGGCTGTGCACGCTAAGGTGAATTCAAGGCATGAAAACAGTGCAATTTTATTTTTTTGGTTTATTATTATGCTTTATTATAAAATAGTTCTTTCTTACATCACGAAGATGCTTCTTAGGCTGGAGCACCTGCAGCACTTCTCCAGGCTGAGAAAATTGGGGTTGTTCAGCCTGGAGAAGAGACTCACTCAGGGAGACTTTAGAGCAACTTCCAGTACCTAAAGGGGCCAACAAGAAAGATGGAGAAGGACTTTTTACAAAGGCATATAGTGATAGGACAATGGAGAATGGCTTTAAACTGACAGAGGGGAAGTTTAGGTTAGATATTAGCTAGAAATCTTTACTGTGAGGTGGTGGTTGCCCAGAGAAGCTGTGGCTGCCCCATCCCTGGCATTGTTCAAGGCCAGGTTGGACACGGCTTTGAGCATCCTGGTCTAGTGGAAGATGTCCTTTCCCATGGCAGAGTGTTTGAAACTTTATGATCTTTAAGGTCCCTTCCAACCCAAACCATTCTATGATTCTATGATTATTACTTGCTTTATGCTTGTGCTCTTACCGTTGCCCTACTTTCCTTATGGGCGGTGTTATAAATCACAGCAATTTTACTCTGCTTACTATTAATACTATCAAAATGGAAAGATTACTGAAATGCTATAAAATGATCACAAAAAGAAATCAAAATAACAATATTTGCATACTTAAATCCATCCTACTGTAAATAAAAGGAGTATTACTTTTTGTGATAACTACAGCAAGCATTTTCTAGTATAGTCATTGACATCTCTTGGAACTTCATGTATCAATGAGTAAGTTTATAATACTAGTTTGTCAGTTAATTTGTTTCAGATGTAACACTCCAGTTATATCTGCCCTGCCTAGATTAACACTATTAAATTCACAGCTCTTGTAAGCATCCTGTCTCCTTTCAGCTTTCGTTCTATTTTAGGCTTTATAGATAAAGAGAATAATTATTTCTGATGTATGAAAATAATTATTATTTTACAAGTGCTCTTAGAGGTTTCATTGTGAAAGACATGCGTCATCTAGATATGACACCATTTCTATTCCATCTATCTAGTACAACACACAAAAATGCTGTATAAATATCAGAATGGGTATTATCTGCTCTTCCATATTAGTTCTTATATATGTGCATGTGTGTGTGTTTATAATACGCATATGTACATGCATGCACAAACATACAGCAAACTGCCTTACATTGCCTGGAGAATATACCACCATTTACTTGTCTCTCATGTGGTGTTGTCAAGGCTGAGACATGGGTGTTAGGAACATAACCAGAGCACATCATGCGTTTCTTACAGATTGCGTGTCCAGCCTTCTTCCTGCAAAACAAATAGGTAGGAGAGGGAGTGCAGGACTTGCTCAGTGCAGTATCAGACTGGGGGATGCATTTGGAGTCAAGCGTTTGCAAGGGCTCACATGCTCATGGGTTTAGACATACCTGCCAAGTATTCCTGTTCTGTGCATCAAACAGTTTTAGTATCACAAGACCTTGTGACAATGCGATTTGACAATTTTTTTCTCACCATGTCCTTAAACAAGGGAAAACTGTTTTCTAAGATACTTGTTCTAGTAGAATTTGATCTTTTTCCCTTTCCCCTTCTGTCTATTGTACTGCTACATAATGGATTTCATTGTTAGATATCCTGAGTTTCTAGCCTCATGCTTGAACTAACAGTAGAAATAAATAAAGCATGAAGATGTCTCACATGTGCTGCTCAAGGCTACCTTCTGTGTCTTAAACTGTAATTTCACTTTTCGTGCCACTGATTAACTTCAGCTTTTTTTCAGTTAATCATATTAAAGTTGTGTCAGCAACTCAAGGGAGTTCTGTAATTAAATCAAGTCTAATTTGGTATCTGAGGCACATAACACCTGTGGCAAATTGCTGACACAGGTGCGATAAATTTATGAACTTACTTCCAGAAATTTCCTGTTTCTCATGTTTCATGTTTCCTCATATTTCCCAGTGCCTCATGACTAAATGTTTTGACAAAAAAAAATTTGGCAAACTGAAACCAGATATTATTGTTATGAAACTCATTTCTTTTAGTATGGCCTGTGCTTCAGAGCAAAGGGGGAGAGCAGAGTGCAGTGGGGACCACGCTTGGTTTTTATTGCTTTGCAGCTAGGGTGACTGCCGGCTCCACTCCCAGAGGTGCCTGGAATCCAGACCACTTCCTTCATGTACAAGAAACGGAAGTGTATAGGCACCAGGAAAGGCTGTTCAGAATAGGGTCTGCACTACCATCTAGTGGAATATAACGGTGTTGTCAGGAAACAAGAACTGTGCAGCAATGAGTATAAATGCAAAACATTAAAAGTCTTTCTGTGAAAAATAAGATAAGCAAAACTAAAATGATCTATAAAAAAATGTTAAAAATAAAGATTTTTTTTTTTACATTTCCAATCATCTGAACTTGAAAAAGCATGTTAAATACAGAAATGGCCTAAACCATAGTCACCTAGAACTCAAAAGATTTGCACCTCTTTTCAGAAAGCTCATCTTAGTACATCAACTTATTTTACATAGAAATTAATGGTTTACCAAATAAAACACAAAGAACTAACATTTCTACAAATACCATTCTACAAGTCATAAATAGCCATATCCATTAACTCATTTTCATCACCTTTCATTTCATTTTCATCACCTGTATGACTGGCAGGTTGAGAGACAATCCAAGTTCTTCGTTTGGATGCTGTTGTCACAGCTTATCAAATTTTTCTGGCTGGGCTGTACACTGAAATTAGCAATAGAGCACCTGTTCAGAAGTTGTAATTTTTATTTTAGTTCGGAGAATATTTCATCACTCATGCAAAACCAGGTAAAGATTCCTATAAATTCTCAGTTGAAAACATTGCAAAAGAGGAACTTCAGTTAAGTTTCCAGATAGCAGTGAAAAAACCTGCAAAATACATCAGGGATTACAACTTATCTTGAAGTATTTCTCCTGTGTTGAAGTCTGCATGGAACAGTTTTTACAGTCTTTGTAAAATGCTTGATAAGCTCTCATTGTCAGTCTCTGAGAGTTTGTAGAATAACATATTAATGTGCAAATCCAACTGAAGCATAAAAAACCTTACTTGAAATTCCAGGCTGGAAACCAGCACCATTAAATGCATGCATTTCTTGTTTTAGGGCTGTCATCCCAGTTATCCATTAAAAGGAATCACCTTCATTCAGTACCTACGGACAATTATCACTTTGCTAGCATTATCTACATTTCAACTCAAGTTCTATGCATAGATCTATGCACAGAATATACTTCTAATTACAGTTTTTGCATCCTGACTTAGCAAAGCTTGCAACTTTGAGCTATGTGCTGCTTTTTTTTGCCCAGCAGAACTGCTACATGCCCACTTTTGAGAGTGTGGGGTAAGGCAGCAAAACGCCCAAAGACCAACTGCACAGGCAGAAGAGTGCACTAGAGCTCCAGTACATGTACCGATCTTACTTTAACATTCAAAACAATGAAGTTGAGTATCATAGAATAATGCAGACTGGAAGGGAACTCAGCAGGTCATCTAGTTCAACCTTAGCTTAGATTGTAAATAAAAAGCAGATTCTTACCACACACCCCATGAATGAAATCACAGGACAGCCAGGATCCTGGGACATTCCAGCTCACTTCTGTATGCCATTTCTTGCACTGAGGTGCCACACACCCAGCTCCAAAGGTGGTTGGATTAAAAAGTCCTGGCTGGAATGGACCTGTTATCCCCAAGCCACACCACCCCTACCACAGCCTGGATGTGAAAGGTTGGAATCTTGCCTAGCTGTATCTGTCCTTGAACCTGTTTGTGCATGGACCTTAAAGGGAAGAATGATCACTATTACCCCTTAATTCATTTGCAATAGAGTTTATGGCTACTGAGGATTCAAAGAAAGAACAGAGGGTGGCAGGTTGACCTCACCTTCAGTGGCATCTGAGGAAATAGGTATGTAGTAGTCTGCTCAAATTGGATTCCACTGTAGGTGACTTGCAAGCAATATTCCCTGCAGACAGTGAGAACAGACAGCATCACCTCTACCCCGTGAATACAGATTAGAGAGCTTTCCTCCCAGGGCTGCATCTAGTCTGTTGGCTAAATTAACTGCATAACACCAAAAGACTACAAGTGGATTTTTTACTTTAGACACTTTGCATTTTTCAAATAATGTCTTTCAGAAGGTGGCTGAGAATACCGTTGAGAGCATGACAGTCAGCCTTAGAAATCAGTAGGAGAGCACACAATGATAGACACTTTGTTAAGACACACAAAACCACTGTTAGTTCTTAAATAGCCTGACTCCTTCAGCAACCAGTTAACAGTCACAAAGAGATCACAACTAGATTGGGGACTGTCTGAAGCTTTGGTTCTTTCTATCAGATCCCAAAGGTACTATCCAACATTCGGAGTCTGACTGGGGAAGAATATAAATAATTAAACAGATTAAACCAGCAACCTCATAGGAAAATGATTTTGTATTCACTTCTTAGCTGGGAAAATACCTAAAATAACCATATTGGTGACTGTATTGACAAACACTGCTCTTAGGTGAAGCCTGGATTAACTAAAATGATAGCCAAAACCAGTTTAAACAGAAATATTAAGAAAAATAACGAGGCCAAGAAATTAATACCAAGTCTATCTTGGTAAGTGTCTTGCACAATTATTTCTCATTTCTAGCAAGACCCTGTGAATACACAGGTAGCATTCTTTTGCAGGCATTGATCCAGTTAGCACCTGTCTTGTGGGACTGAGTAGAAGGTTTGATTGTGATCCAAGTCTGGAAAATGCTGACTGGCAGTGCCAGGAAGTATGCCATCCAGAAACACCCCACTATGGCAGAGTTGAGTTGAGATTTTCTCCCAGATGAAACCACAACACTGCTAAAAAAGGGAAGATATCTCCCCTAGGAAAACAAAACAAAACCAAACCGAAACACAACAAACCAAAAAATTAACATAATTCTGTAATTAGTATCCATTAATATTGTCCAGTGGGATCCATTGTAAATGTGATAGTGACTGGGGGATGAACTTCTGCAGCCTTTATTTTATTGCTGATGCAAACTGACTATTAGGAAATGGTTTAAGGGAAGAAGTATCGTAATTAATTAAGATATTATAATTAATTATAAACTAATGTTTAATGCAAACAGCTAGGCTGTTTTTCCTAAATAGCTAGAGGATTCAATACCCCTATTCTTACTTACGCATTTTCTATCAATATCTGTCTTACCAAGCAGGTGGAAGGACAAGGAAGAATGATACACATGGAAATCTGCTGGTTCTAATTCTAAGGCAATTACATGCAGTTCTAGGTCCTTTTGAAAATGTAAATAATGACGTTTGATTACTAAATGATTACTTTGATTACCAGTTAATTGATTACTGGTAGAATTGTGACAATTTGTTCAAGTGATCACTTTAAGAGGAAAAAGTTTAGACACTTAAGTTGAACAAAGAGCCCCCTGATTCTTATGTGGGAATCTATTCCAGACCAATAAACATGGAATTCCCCAGTAAAGTATCCTGCATTTCTCACTCCACTTTCTCCCATGTAAGACCCCCAAATCTGCCTGTACACCTTCCAGCAAAGCTACTTCAATTACAGTAGTCAGCATATGTGACTATTTGAAAAATTCCCCTCATCCTATTACCGATTAGGACACAGTTATGCAAAAGAGAGGAAAACGGAGTATATGTGTGTAGAGCGAAGCAACACACTGACTTCCATATGAACCATTTATTGAATAAATACATGCATCATAATGTAGAATTACATGAGCAAAAAAGGCAATCTGTACAAAATTGATTGCCCTTTGTTCTCATTTAAACTCTCATCATTTGCTGCAGCTCTAATAAAGGATTCAAGACAGAAAATTAAAACTCTTTTAATCCAAATCCAGGTGATATGCATGCTGATTTGAGTTCAGGTTATACCACTGCAATTATTAAGAAAGCTGGTTTTCTTGTCAGTGAAGCGGAGTAATTCTAAAAATAGTTTCAACAGTAGAGAACATGTGTTGGTACATACAAGTAACAAAGCTTATTTATTTTTAGCCATTTCTTAAACATCTTCATATGTTCATATTTTAAGGCACAGGATAAACAAGAACTACATGAAAAGCTATCAGTTGATATTGAATACATTGACTTGATAATGAGGTGCAGTTTTTACCCAGAGGAAAAATTACGTTCATCCTTCGTAATTCCATATAAATGGTACAATCAGAATTTGTACAATTTGGTAACTATAATACAGAGGTTTGTTTCCACTATTAAAATGATCAGTCTCATCTAGGCAGTCGTATTCTGATCCAAATTCACTCACAAGAAATGTTTCTGGAGTTTGGGATCCAGAACTAATTACTGGCAATGGGAATTTACTGTTGCTAAATTACAATGACAATACAATCTCTTCATTTTAGATTCCCTAAATGGGAACCAAGCTCTCTTAAGAGTCTATCCCTGATTTTAGGTTGTGAGCTATTTTGGTAATCTGTTATATATACTTTATTCAGTTACTCTGTGCTATCATCTCACATTCCCAAACACAGGATTATTTCCCCCCTTGAGACTTTAGAAGACAGAATGTGCACTTCTTTTTTTGTTCGAGTGCAGTTTTCAAACACCTGTCCTCAGACTTCACTTAAGACTTGAAACACCAGATCCGTTCAACAGCCCATTTGTTGGCTATGGATTAAACTCTGGGGAGTTACTGGGCAGGATGTACAGCAGAAGTCCTTCCACCTCAGGCTGAACCAAGGCAAAAGATAATTATGCTGAGCTGCTGATCTCAGAACTCTTTTATTTAGATCAGCTTTCGCCTTCTGCATTTTCATTGCATTAACAATAATTCTCTGTCTTTCCATTCTTAACATTTTAATGGAGAGCTAGCAAAAAATATGTATTTTGTAATATATTACATTTTATACGAATAGATGTGTGTATATATAGATAGATACTCATACATTCCAATATAGAGTGAAGCCTTCAAATGGAAATGTTTTTTTACAAAGAACCTTTCTCTGTTGCCCAGCCCATCAGAAAGTAACAGCAGCAAAATTAACGTTGTAAGTTTGCCTTGTATAAAATCTGGCGATCTGAAGGCCATCACTGTATAGAGGTGTACGTGTGTGTTTCACACACATCCATGACAAATGTTTGCATTAAACTGAATTTAGACAAACTGAACTGAGTCAATTCTTAAACTTGAAAAAGACAAAAAAGCTACATCTACGGTAGGCACTTTGGTACATCTAGTAATGTAGGCATGTTCTACATCTAGAATTAAGGTTCTGTCAGTAATCTTACAATAAAGCTAATTTCAGGAGTTTTTTATTCTGCTTTGAAGTTCTTTCTTGGCTGAGAGATCATTCTACAATCTTAGCTAAATAATATACTTTATCTAATTGCATACTTATCCAAGAATGAGGGTGTTGGCTCTGAAAGAGCTGAACTGTTCTCTTGGATTCTTAATGCACATTTTCATAACAGTCTGAGAAAACTCACCAGAAAAATCAGTTCCAAATACAAAAAAACCCTGCCCATAATTCATGAAATTAAGAATTATGAGCTCAGCCATTTTGGCTGATACTCTCCCTCAGTTCTTGTCTGTCTGCTTTTATCAGTTTGTGCTAATTGTATCACTGCTGTAATCTTGAAGCAGACTTTGGCGGTGCTTCAGTTAGAATGCCATGGTTTTTCAGGAAACCTCTGTGGACCGCGGAAGTGCATTATTCTCCAGGCACCAAACACACAAAGTAGCAATGAAGCAACTGTAAAGACAGCCAATTTCAACTCAGTTTCACACTTTCTTACCTATTGGTGTTTCATTTAAATATTACAGAAGGTATAGCGTAACACACTATTTATTTAGCACAGTATTGTATAATAAAAACAACGTCTTGTACATATGCCTACTATATGAACTTACATTGCAAGCTGATTTGTATACCTTATAGATCAGTGAAACATGGCAGTAAGAATTGTTCCAAGTAGTTAGAGATTTTGTTTATAATACAGAAAAATCCATGTCCTCATACCTTCAAAAGGTCACGTGTCTAGCATAGTAGAGTACAGGAATAAATAACAAAATCCAAGTGAGCCTGTACTGTTTGTACTTTCATTAAATTAAAATTGAAATTTAGAAACTGCAATTAATGGACCTCATTCTCTATTTATGCAATATTTATAGAATTCTCATTTTATTTATAGTATTCTATAGTATGTTTTTCCAATAATACATTTATATATAAATATTAAAATGTAAATGTTTTGTACATTTTAAGCTCGCCACACTGGGCCAGAAACACACAAAGTAAAAATGTTTTTCTGCAGTTTGTTTCTGAGGAATATCACAAAATGATTAAGACCATTGTGCTGCAAAGACAAAAGAGATTCATCTGAGGAAATTAACATGCATTTAGAAGAAAATATCTATATCCTTTACTTAATTTTCTTCTGAATTCAAACCAGCATGAAAGAATTATAAAAAAATAGTATATATTTACATGGTACAGTATTTCTTGGTGAGATATAAAACAAGGCAGGAAAACAGCAGAACATAATCTTTCCACTTTCTAATAGGTACAGCTGTCAAAGATCAGTTTAAACACAAAAGGTTACTTTACTGTACTATTGCACATGACAGTAACAAAAAATTGTTTAGCACATTAAAATACAAAGTTTAACCAAGAGAAAGGCTATGTCTATGTAAAATGATCAAGTGTTATAAAATTATTGGGGATGTGTCTAAGAACTAAATCAGTAAAGCTATAAAAATAATATTGGTACATCTGTGAGAACAATGCTTTAAAAATATATAAAGGTTGGCAAAATTATGTGAGGGAAATTCCGAGTATCCATGGGCCTAACTTGCACCATGTGGCCTTGTACCATCTTCTGTTAAATCATACCTGAAAATGAAAAAAAAACCACATTTGCGGGAGTTTTTTTTTACTTTTAGCATGTATTATAAAAACTACTATTAAGCCACTATTTATTAGCATGTACTATTGTTATTAACAAAGGAAACATTATACTTACCACTGGGTCCAGCCTTTAGCAAGTTCCTCAGATGCCAGAGGTATTAATAACTGTGGGAAGTTAAATTTGCAATCAATTACATGTGCCTTTCATCTTTTAAAGATCAAATCTGACAATCCTGTGAACTACAGTGTAGGTTATGCCATTAATACACAATGTGTTTTACATCCTTGCCATCATGGCTATCTGCTATCTGCCTAACTTGCAGTAAAGTTTCAAGATGCTGTTTTTGACCTAAAAATCTAGAGCTTTTAAGGATACAGTCCCAAAGCACCTCACAGGCTTAGATTCTGAACATGGCATATCTTGGCAATGGCAATCAGCTGATGTATTTATGCTTATAGCCTTCCTAGTAGAATAGGAAACTTAAGAACACCGTGATTCACCATGAACTGACCATGATTCTGATCTCTGTCATGCCCTTTATAGAGCTCAAATACTCCAATTTGCAAGGGTGTAGGAATTTACTGTTCCTTTTTACATGCTCCAAATGACGTGTAGGAAATCGAGTGATTTAATGAGTGCCTATAGAATAATGAAATTGTAAAAACAAAAGCTGTTTTTGGCATTGGGAACATCTCCAGCAGCAGTCCTCTCTCATGGATTTCACAACCTGGAATTTTAATTACAACATACGTTTGCTCTGTGCGTTTCTCTAAGTACTGTTGCTTGTCTTTCCAGTTTTGTCTGAACATTTTCTGAGATATCACCTAATCTCCACTGGTTATTTTCTTTCTCTGACTGTATGATTAGTAAGTCTGACATGCAGGTTTCTTTTGTTATTGTGAACCTTGGAACTTACCATCCTCTAGCAGAGATAACTGTCTCATCTTTTTATGTTTGTCTCTGCAGTTTGTTCCTTCCCTTACTGAAGCTTGATATCTAAGTCATCTATAGTTCTTTAAAAGCTACATACCCGAATTAGATGCTTCAGTTAACACTAACAAGCTCATATCACAAGAGGATTTTAGTCTTACATAATAACATGCTTGTTGTCAACTTACTTTGCCAAGCAGCCCTTTATCTTTGGACAAGAAACCACCACTGTTCTTCACTGCTACATCTAGCGTTCTTCTCTGTACTTCAGGCAAGGAAACACTGAAATCAAATCTGACAGGCACAGGTGATGCTTTAGAGAGAACTTTGTACCTGAAGTGCAATTTCAGTTCCTACAGCTAAGCAACAGTTCAAAACATAACCAAACCACCTCCTCCCCAAACAAAAAATGAAATCTGAGATAAATGAAGGGAAAAGTCCCACAGTTTTGCCTAAAAATTTTGTTTGAGACCACAATCAATATGAACATCAAATGTTTGAGACTTCTGTTACCTTTGGTCTCTAGAAGCTACTGGTAAAACAAAAATACAAAAATAAAACAAGAAAAAAGTTAACCACTCACTCTCCAGGGAAAAGAATGAAGAATCCTACCATAATAACAGCTCAGGATCACTATTCTTCCAAAGAGAAAGACTGCTCAGTCTTACTGACCCTTGGTAACCAGGACTTTCCAACACATCGAGGAAACCTATCAACTTTCAAGGAGGCATGCATTTTGTTTGCTAGATCTGAAACTTCCAGAAAGTGCAGGCAAGATTATACCACAACCTCCATCTATTTGTCACTACAGTTCTTTAACAGCTTTATTGCTTTGCAATACATTTTACATGGAAAGGCACAGTAAAACAAATATATTTCTTGGAATTAATAGGAGAGAGCTGCACTACCAGGTAAACCTATCAGAGCCTCTAACCAATGATTTACAGATTTCTTTTTTGGACAGAATGGACCAAAGTGTTGTTTTCTCCAAATTAACTTTCTGTCTGTAGAGAAAGGCTGTCGTTATTGAAAAGTGATGGGTGCGGGAATAAGGGGCACACGGTGAGGGAAGCTATCATCAAACAACTGAGTGCAATGATAAGGATTTTTATGCAACATAATGTTGCACAAGCTTGCACAACTTTCAACCTATGGGCCAGCATATAACCTACAATGAAATTTCTTGGCTCTCCTGGTTGCTGAGAAGCGCCACCAAGTAGACTGAGCAATTTGATCATGCAAGAACGGTGGCTGGCCAGTCGCACTGAGGAGGCAGCATCTATGATCCAGGCAATCAGCCAGTCAAAATTAACATGCTTCCTGGCAGGAAGAGATGCCAACAGCATTGGCCAGCTAAAAGGCACTCAAGTTCTGACTGACTGCTAGAAAAGTGCACACTGCTTCTACCAGCACAAAGGGGATGTAACTGACATCAGATAAGGCAGAAGAGAGAAGTGGCTGGTAACAGAGCAAGAAAGGCTGTAGTGATAATAGGGAACAGAAGGATAGGAAGAGCTATTATACTAGAAGAGGAAGATATGATCAAGTCTGGTAGTAACAGCTAGGAGTTTCAACAGCTCATCCATTCAGATAAGCTGAGAAACCTTAATTTGACAGCTTTCTAATTACATGACATAAAACTACTACACATGGTTTAGAACATACATTTGATCAAACACTGGGTTTAATGTCTTCTTTGATACGTGGGTTTTTCTTCTTCCTGATCGTCTCTTATCAGGCAATAAATACATTCGTACATATGGGTCAGATCCTTCTTCTGAAAACGCTATTAGATTTCTGTGACCAGTGAAAAACAAGAAAAAACACTTAGAAAATAAGACATTGCTGAATGTAAGTGTCTACAGTACTATCGTTTAATTTAGTACATGGATCAGTTGTGGGATATCCTGCACAACGTAAGATGTCCAGGATACAGTTCACAGATAACAGCAGTGGAAAAAAAGTGCCAAGTAGTAACTTGTACAAGATCAGATAACTGGTGAGCAGACAGCAGAGGTGGGAATACAATGTTTCCTAATTCCAATTCAAAGTTTAGATATGGCTTTCCAAAAATCATGCATTTTTGTCATGCCATGAAAAATTCAGTCTCTTAGAGATAGCTTTCAGACAGTGCTGATAAAAACCTACATGCCATTTTCATTTAAAATTTGACAGCAGCATAATAGAGAAATACAAAATCACAGCAAAAGCTTCAACAAAAGTTTCACTGATTCTGAGCATAGCTCTGTATGTTTTTGTATTTACACACAATTACAATCAGTATGTTATTTTAAAAATAACAAAGATCATCCAGACAACCAATTTAAGTCAAGATATGGCAAAGTTTACAAAGAAATATGAAAATTGGTATTCTGTGCTCACCTGCAGGAATGCACTACCACAATCAGTTTGTTTCTTTGTGAACTATGACGAATTGTTAGCTGAATCTGCCCTAATGGAGACTGCCCCAGAGTTGTTCCACTGCAGGAAAAGTAGAACATTATGGTTAGTTTTTAAAATGCATATTTAAAGTAAGACCTAACTAAAATAAATGTGCATTAGTTATTCCAGAAATCATGCATTATACATTTAACTTTTCACTAGACCAGTGTGAAAGGAGCACACACTAGCATGTGAAATTTTTCTTCATCAGTCTCTTGTACTTCAGTTCTGTTCTCCAGCAGCTCTGTTCTCCAAACTAAGCTAAGTATTCTCATCAGGCGAGGGGTCAGCTGGTCCTCAGTACTTTGAAAACTTATCAACAAAGAACTTGCCTACCCTAAAATAAACTTTAAAGCAATATCTAGAAAACTGGAAAGAATAATGGTGCAAACTGCAATGAAAACTTGCCTACAGCTGGCTGGGAAACAATTCGAAGACCAGCTCATTCTTTTCTAAATTCTCTGACATAGAAACATAGATATTTTGGGATTAAAATAGTGATACTTAAACCCATTTACTGTCTCAAAAAGCTCAAATCACAGTATAAACACAACAATTTACTTCCCTATAGCTCATCCTACATTGAAAATAAGATTAGAATCAATTTACACATTCAAATAAAGGTCACAAATAAAAAGCAAGGACCATGTTTAAGAAATTCCATTTTAAAGAACGGCCAGTATTCACAGAGTTCCCTCATCTCTATGAAATGCTTATTTTAGTTTGTGTAAACTGACTAGGAGTATTTTCTGTTTCACGCAGGACAGTCCATGACACGCTTGAAATTTCTCAACCACCTGAAGGATACCTTAACTTCAAGGGAGAGGCGTGCCTTTTGTGAATAGCTACTACAAAGTGATGGCTCCATTAAAACTCCCAAGTAATTCATGTTAAAATTCATGTAAAGCATTTCAGTTCAGTACTTTTTTCAGTTAAAAAAATAAAAACAAAAATCAAGCACCATGGGGCCTGCAATAAAGGACCTCCTTGGCCATAGCTTTAGCACCCTTATCAGAGGAGAAAGTATTAAATTTATGCATTAAGGAGTAGTATTTCAACATTTAGCATAATTAACAAAGTCTAACTCTGTTTTGCCCCAGAAGAGAGGCTGACAAACCGAAGACTAGACAGAAGATGACCATAAAGATAAATGAGGGACTGGAACACATAAGCAGATAGTGAAGGAAATGGGTTTGTACAAACTGAAGAGACGGCCAACTGCAGATTCAATTGCAGTTTTTCGCTACTTCAGACGTAGAGAAGGCTGAGTCAGATTCCTCATGGCTGTGTACAGTAAATAACAAGAGGCCACAGTCAAGTTGCAGGAAGATAAATTCCAACTGGAAACAAGGTAAAATCTTTTCACAGTGAAGTTGTTAAGCACTGTAATTGTTGAGAAATTTATAGACTCTCTATCCTTGGAGATATACAAAACTTGTTTGGACAAGGTCCAAGTGACCTGATCTAACTTGGAAGTGGGATTTGTTTTGAGCAGGGAGCTGACTGACCTCCAGGATTCCTTCCAACCTGTATTACTGTATTGATTTTATGAACTCTGGTAGAGAAAAAGAGGAATCAGTTTAATCCCTTGCAAATAAAAATGAAAATCTTTCTACTTAGATTTATAGAGAAGTTACATGAATTAATGGTTTCCGTTCCCCTGTTCAGAGCAGAATGGCTGCTCAGCTGTCTTTACTGGTAACCATAGCTGCCTGTTGAGGAAAGTTAAGAAAAAAAAAAATAGACAATTTAGGAAAGCTGCAGCAATCCTCATTAATTGAGTGGTAACTGACTATTCATTTAATATTCTTTATAGTCAACCGTTCCTCTGAGTAATTTAAAAAGACCAGCTATATTCAGCTTAATTGGTTCAATATTAATGCTAACAGAATTCAGTGATGAAACAGGTAACTATTATAGAATCACAGAACCATAGAATAGTTAGGGTTGGAAAGGACCTTAAGGTCATCTAGTTCCCACCCCCCTGTCATGGGCAGGGACACCTCCCACTAAACCATGTCACCCAAGGCTCTGTCCACCCTGGCCTTGAACACCGCCAGCGATGGAGCATTCACAATTTCCCTGGGCAACCCATTCCATTGCCTCACCACCCTTACAGTAAAGAACTTCTTCCTTATATCCAATCTAAACTTCCCCTGCTTAAGTTTTAACCTGTTACCCCTTGTCCTACCACTGCAGTCCCTACTGAAGAGTCCCTCTCCAGCATCCCTTGAAATATCGCCATGAAAATGATTAATGTTTTATTGAAAACTATCCTTCCCTTTTGCATCACACTCTTTTCAGCACTACATGGTATATCTTTTAAAACAGGGTGGACTTTATCTTGCAGATCAGTGCAATGGTAATGTAACATCTAAGTGCAGAATCTCACTGAGGTGTTAGGAGGAAGCAAAGTATCACTAGGACTGATTTTTAAATACCAGGCTCAAACTGCAACAGCAAAAAATATTACTGAAATGCAAACTAAGCACTCTGGCTGCACTGACAATGTTCTTTATAAATCAACTTAGATGTATCACAAAACCAAGTAATTAACACCTTACTTTTCAAGCTGTCGTAGCCTTTGTCGTAGCTCCTGTGTGGCGATAGGCAGAGATATGTCTGAGGCTATGCTAGGAGTGGGTTCTTTGACTGAGAGGTGGCTGGGAGAATAAGAGAAGTTAGAGGCATGAAGACTGGAAGAACTTCGGCTGAGATCTGTTGGCCACTGAGGGCTGGCATTGGAAGGCTGACTTTTTTCAGCTGTATCAGCCTTCTTATCACTATCAGTCACTGGGGAAGCTGGAACAGGTTTGTTTGAATCAGATGGTGGTGAGACAGGAACCTGAGGCTTAAAAGATGATTTTCTTGCATCTTTGGAAAGAGATGGCCTTTTTACTTGGGCTGAGTGTTGATGATCTGGAGATCTTACTGGTTTTTCAAGAGAAAGGACCTAGATACAGTAAAAACACACACACTGTTACTCTTTTCCAGTATAAAAAACAGGAACAGATTTGTTTCTACAAGAGTACTGGTTGGTGACAAGTTGTTAAGTTTGGACACTAAAGCAGGACCAAAAATATTCATACTTATACTCATTCACTCTACAACAGGCAACCTTTTGCACAGCAAAACACAGATTCATTTTCTTTGTAGCAACTGCAGTAACTATAAAACAATGTGAAATTCTCAATTTATTTAGAATTATTCTCCTCATTATTCCCTTCCCATATGCTACACACTTCTGGTGCAAGTGCTATTTACTTTGCAGTTCTGGCAATGTAGAAAGCTAGTCTATAATTTTTTTTCTTATTATCTTTTGAAATTTAAACCTACCTCACAAGTTCTTCACACGGTTTCCTTACTTTCATTTATTAATTACAGGTAAGCAAGAAAGTGCTTTAGAAAACAACAAATAACAGAAGTTAATAGAAGTTTGACAGTGTTTGTCTTCAAAACTCCAACGTTTTGAAAGATGGTCTGAATTTTTCTAGGACTACAAATATTCTTTCTTCCCCTGTAAACATTATTTAAGCCAACATGATGTCAGTTCCATATCTACAAGACAAAGATGATTTCATTGATCTATAGCCTGCTAAGCATAACAGACTTAAAGGAATTCAGATTCCAAATGTGATTTCCAAACCTAAATCCATGGGGAACCTCAGTCTTAATGTACCTAGTTACTGTTTTGTTTGGAGCTTTTCCTGTTTTTGAAATAGAATGTATTTCAGTTAGAGGCTATCTTTGCATGCTTGATAGCACTACCCCAAGTAAGGGCACTTGGCATTGTGACACTCAAGGGAATGCAGTGTCTTCTTCATAAAGCTAGAAGACTAGAAGCCACACTAGTCTTAAACATAGTCTCAGATATTTACAATGGGAAAGTTTTAGAGTACCCTGAGTGCAATCTTCATATTTATAGTGCTGTTTGGACCGGAGTTGCTCAGGTGGAACCGCTGATGCATAGTCAAATCTTCACTTTCTAGCAACTGGCTTAGAGGCAGTTTGAAGTTCCCCAAGGAACACTGGTGCTGTTCGTCCCTCACCTGAAGGAACACAGAAGCCAAGTCACTTTGTATCATTTGCTTTGTAAGAATTCAGAGAAAGAAAAGGAAATTACAGTTTTATTAAAAAAAAAAAAAAATCCAAGCAATATCAAATGCAGTTTGTTCTTAAACGAAACTTCCCTGATCGTAAGATTACTTCACTTTGAAGAAGTAAATATATTCAATGCCTAGTTTCTTCATTCCTTTCTACAGCAAAAGCAAGACAGAAAACTAACCATTACATCTACATCTACCTGACCCTCCATCAAAATAACAACATGGTTTCCAAACAGTCTGTGCAAAAATAAATTTCCCTAATTGTTACAGGAAGAGTAATCAGGAGAGTCCTCGTTTCCACTTCAGTCTATTTGAAATATGTAAGTTGCATATCAGCAGTGTAATAGGATACAGTATTTGGACAAAGCAAAGACTTCCTTGGGATGACAGGAAACAAATTAGCCACACATAACAGCATTTCTACTAGTAGTGAAGACAACTAGCTAGACACAGGTATTAAAATTTACTTTTTTTGTCATTTTTTCTGGTGAGAGATTGGTTATAGTCTTTCTTAGTTTTAGGAGTAAATGCAAATAAGTATTTCATAGCTTGGTCTTGAAAAACACTTTCATTTTAAGGGTGTTCACAATATATTCAGTCTCATCTGATAACAGCCTGCAATGTCTGAACATTACTGCTACAATGTCTTAGAAAAGAAAGGTATCTTAAGAGAGTGAGACAACATACCTCAACTTCAAGATCTTGTCTCTTGGGATTGTGTACAAAGAAAGTAAAGTTTTCCTCCCATACCGGTTCATTGGTCTTGTATCGAATCTAAAGTTAGAGAACAGAAAGCTTACAAATTATAAAATGTTTTTGTCCAATAAAGTGGTGTCAAGAGTTGAGTGCATTTTTCATTTTGGCTTTGCAAAACTTCCATCTGAAACCTGACATATTTCAACAAAGGCCAAGTGGGATCTACCCAAGACATATAATATCACATATAAAGTTATACACAGGACATTAAGAGAATATGCTTTGCATTAAAGTTGCTACATGTAAAGTAAAAGTCTCGCTGAAGAACCTTTACTACACACTAGCTTATGAACAAATACAAGGTCTTCAGAATGGCGCATTCTCTCTCATCTCATGCTTCTATATAAGGGCTGAACTAACTCAGTGAAACTCCTAGAGAAGACTATTTTTCTTCTAATCTCTATGTAACCATGTGGAAAATTTCACTGTCAAATCTCACTACTTTCAGCAATTAATGGGGGAGGAGGCAAGGAGGGCTGGAGAGGGAGTGAAGAAAAGGCACTCATTAAAAAAAGCTATCTCCAGGAACTTGGAAAACTTGTATTTCTATCTCCATTCTCTAATAAGAATTATAATAAGAATCAAAATTAAGACTGTGTGTAAGATCTGGTTTATGCTTTGTGACAATTCTTGACAGGGCATGAAGAATCAAAATTATATGTCCTTTTGGCTCACTGATACTTTTACTTTAAAAGAACCTAAAACAAACCCCACCCATATTGCATATACCTACTTATCCAGCTATCATTTCTCTGTTGCTATTTTAAAAAGCTGTTTGAATGCACAGAAGTTAGCTATGGAGTTATGTTGAATGCCTTAGGTCAGAATGAGAGGGCTCACCATATCCTCCTAACAGGCATTTATTTACAGAACACGGATTAAGAACAAGAGATGTA
The DNA here is from genome assembly GCA_009867235.2 of Psittacus erithacus. Lineage (NCBI taxonomy): Eukaryota > Metazoa > Chordata > Aves > Psittaciformes > Psittacidae > Psittacus > Psittacus erithacus. The sequence goes on along the minus strand of WYDI02033772.1, from coordinate 20,782 downwards.
TGACACCTTCTTCAGACAACTCAAGGCTGTCCCGGGTCTGCAGAACCAGATTCTCACCAAGAGCTTAACTACTCTCACGTTTTCTAGGAAAGCAGCAGTGGCACACAAGCAACTGAAGATTCTGTGCTAGGAAAACACACGCTATTGTGTTACGGTTGCTCTCAGTGACTGGATGTGTTGACTATGGTGTTCTTCTGAATCTACTACTAAAACACAAAGAACATTGGTTTGCAGATATGACTGTCAACAGCAGGCTCAGCTACAATGACCTTAAGATTACAGAGCTTAAGATCCTAAAGGGCATGAGGAAAACAAATAGCAGAATAAAAGCTATGGACTTCAGAAAAGCAGATTTCAACTTGCTCTTTTGAACTGTTAGAAGGGATTCCATGAGTGCCTACCTTGAAGGGCAAAGGAGCTCAGGAGTGCTAGAGGACTGCCTTCTCAAAGCACAGAAGTGGTCCATACCTCAAAGCAGAAGCCTATTTTAAAACCTTTAAAACCTATTGCTTGCCCACACTGTTAGTTATGTAATCACTACTGTAGGAATCCCAGTTGCAGATTACAACCTACTGTGGAAGGACATCTAAAAAGAGTTAAAAATCCTATCTCTACTCACAGACAGTTTAAATTGAGTAAGCACCCATTCAATCCTTTGCTTCTTGTTGGCAATTCAGTTCTACTGGTAACTTTTAGTAAGTGCATATGCTCAATGGCTTGACAGCCACCAAATTTTGTAGATAAAACAAAGTATAAGGAGTAGGAACTTACCTTACTTTCCTGTGCCTTGTGTCCAACTGACAGCAAAACAAGTGGGTTCGGATTACTGTTCATTTTCTTTCCTGACTGATAGAGAAAAAGCAGAAACTTTGCCTTCAGAATAAAGCAAAAACTCTCTCCTCTGAAACCTTCAGTATTTGCATCTTAAAATTACAAACTATGCATTTTATCATATGCTTATCAACTATTCTCAGCATTTTATTCAACAGGCTTGAAGAGCAAACTAGCTAGTAGCTGGTGAACACATTAACATGAAGGCATCCCAACTGCCCTAAATATGCTAAAGCAAAATGGTACAAATAGGCAGGAGTTTTAGACTCCTTTCCATTTGCTTTGAATTAAATTGATAAGGTGCAAATTCTTACCCTTTAAAGAGCATTACAACCCCCAAAGCTAATGAAGCATAGTTAAAACTGCAAAATGAATACTGCATGCAGATGGGAGATATGGAGAAAGCACAATCTCAGGAAGCTTTAGTTACATTGCAGTAACATAATTAAACTGAATGAAATATCAGAACATTGATATTCTCCTCTTTTCAGTTTGAGAAGAAGATGCACTATAATGTACCTGATGTATATTTCTCTACAGTTTATAAAATACCCTTTATTAGAGAATCAACCACCTGCCATATCTGAGCCTTTCTCACCAGCTGTATAGCTTTACATCAAACTGTGAAAATAAACATCAGTTTAGAAACAAATTATGTACACAAAGAAACATTCCCGACTATGTGTTTCTTTCACAAATTTTAAATTAACCTAACAAAAATTTAATTCAGAAAGAAAAGTTAGACATGAAAGTTAATCATCTCAAGCAGGTGTTAATGAAGTTCTAAAAGCCTTGAAAATACAGTATACATGGTTAATAATATACTTTGAATTCTACCATGTAGGAAATTGTAGAGGTCAGGTATGTAAACAGAGTTAGTTAAAATATACTTAATGCATGTAAGGTCACAATTACAACCATGTGATTCAAATACTTTATATTTTTAAATTAAGAACGTGGCATATTTTAGTTATTTTTGGATCTGAACTTACATTTTGGACCATCATACTTCCACTAATATTACTTGACTTTAAAGTGACACACTGCCTATAACCATACTTTCCTTTAGGAAAAAAGCGATTAAGAAAGCACTCCTTTCTTGGATAAATGCCGCATTTCTTTTTTTTTTCCATGATTTCTAATCGACTGTGTATAGCTCTCATCAAAAATAACAAAATACAAAGTCTTAAGGAACAGAAAGTCAGATTACACTCCAACTGATTGTGTTTAAAAATTATAGGAGACATGTTTCATTTTTCTTTTGTCCATAAAGGTGCCCGAAACTCCCTTTGCTTCATAAAATGATGAAGCTACAGAAGTTGACCAAAAGACCCTGTTGCTTATGTTGATATGTAAATATAAATAATTTCAATTCATGCTAAATAGGTAGCAATACGTACACACACACATAAAGCATCTCTAATACCTGCTACTAACAGATTTGCTGTTGACAGACTATTAGAAACCGCCTCTTGTCCAAGTTCCTCCAGCTGAGAACTTGGCTTACGCGTTCCAAGTCTGCCTCTCAACTCAACATTTACCATATGAAAAAGCTGGGCTAAATTTATTGAGTATTTATGTAAAAGGCGTAAAGCCTTCCAGAAAGATCCTGCAGAAACAAGATTATTCCAGAACATATCAGAGATGTATTTTATTGTTTAGTCATTCAGAGTTGACCAATTCAGTATGTAAAAGATGTCTTAGCTTTCATGTCGGCTTTGTTCTTTAGTTACTACTTCAAATTACTCTCAGGGCTATTTTTTTACCCCAGTCTTCTAAAGCAGCCCATACTCCATTCAACTGATTTAAAATTCAAATTATCACAGACCAGAGTATTTTATTAATGTCTTGACCACTTTCCAAACCAAATTTAAGTAAACTGGAATTGCACTAAATATGTATCCAGCAACAGAAATTCCATCCACTGTTTGAAGAGAAGCGTTGTAGGCATTTGTGCTTTTCCATTTACTTTTGTGACCTTAAATGGACAACTATATTAGTTTTACCTTTAGGGCTTTCTGAACAGCGGACTTCTTCAAGCCATCAGGGTTAAATTCTAATGGATTATGCTTTTAAGTCAGGAGAGAATGAACACAGGAAGGGTTAATAAGTCATGCAATGAAGCAATTTCACTCGGTTAATTAATTATGACATGACAACATAGGACAAAGCAGGGGAAAAAAAAAAAATCAACCTAAAAGAACCCCAAAAATCTTGCAAACAGAACAATGAAGGAACCACAACAACAGGGTGGGGAGGAAAAAGAAAAAAAAATGTCTGTTGAAACTTTTTTTTTCCTTCTTGTCCTCTGAATGTTTGTATTCTGCTTTAAAAACCCAATATACTCACTTTCAGTCCACTTACATTTCCCTTACCAGGTTTTTATTACAGGTTTTTGTCTGTCGGACATAAGGCATACAATAAAACCTGCTTTCTGAATGAACCTTTTTTAAAATTTGTTAAGTATATTTTCACAGCATAGAAGCTTCTCTTATGATAAATCAAGAATTATGTGGAGTCCTTTTATAGGAGAAATTACAACACTAGAAGAATTGATAGGACTTAGATCATTATAAAAGTCAAAATCACCTCTTCAGCAGATGAATGATCCAAGCACTCCATGCTAACTAGAATCTACAAACGTCTAGAAAGGTCTATGAATGTTAAAGGTCTACTCCATGTCAACTGGAATCTAGCAAGGTCTACTAATTTACTCAGCTGAATGAAGACATGCAAATACACTAACAACAGGAATTTGAATTGATTTAGCAGGACAAAACCTCTGCCTACTTTCCATTAATTAAGCAGATTTTAAAATTTCACTTTAAGAATATTGCTTTCCAAGTGACACACGTAAAATACAAAAATATTACAGGAAATTTGCATTCAACCCGTAAGAAATAATTTCAGGAAATTCAAATTTGAAATAGAACAGACTTCAAGTTAGTAAACTTATAACTGGCTTTTTCTTTAACCACAAAATTTTGCTTCAAGGGAGAATTCTGCTTTAAGAGCTGTAGGGTGCAGAAATAAAAAGACTGTATAATGGCCTTTTAAAACATGCTGATTTATGAACAGGAACTGATATTATTAATGCTCTGCCAAAAGAAATGCCTTCCTGAAATTCAATTTCAAAATTGACTAAAATTTGAAGAGAGATTTAACCTGTATGAGAATTTATTTTTTTTTTTTTCACATGTTTTTTTGGAATGTCATATCCTGAAGTTAGCCAATATACATTATAAATGCCTGGCATTCAGCTTTAGAACGCACAATATGATGAAAATGGAGAAAACCCAAAATAAGGTTTAGCTGGTTTTGTGCCTTTTTTTTTAATCATTATTTTTATTAAAATAAAGGAATCTTCTACAGTCATTTATCTGATATGTTAGGGACTTACTATTGTACTTAAAGACCTTCAAAGATGAAGGCTGCACAATATCCCAATATCCCTAAGCCATATCAATCTTAATGCTTAGCTATCCTTTTCATTAGAATTTTTTTTAATGCCCAACAGGTACATTCCTTGCTGGACTTTAAGCACTGTTTCTTGTTTTCTGACCAATATGAAAAAGTCACTTTGTTTGCAGCAGACTTGTATCATTTCCATTCCTACCACTACTTCTTTAGGCAAAACTCTCTTCCTCTGCTAGTCACATTTACTGGCTTTCTCATTATCATCACTGCTGTCCTCCAGACCTCAAACTGCTGCAGCCAAAACCAGGCCCTTAGTAATGGCAAAGTAGAACAGAAGGATTAGTCCACACATCTTAGAGGCTACATTCCGCCTATATATGTCAGTGTTGTGTCTGTCTTTAACAACAATATAATAGAGTACAACTACAGCTCTATTTCTGTAGGGCTGTCCATCAGACAACTGTTTCCACCCCATATTTATTTGGGTGCATTGACTGTCCCCTATGGAAAAGTACATAATTTTTCCAGATTGTATCTGCTATTCATCAAGATAATTTTGAATCCTAAACTGCCCCTCAACTTACTGGCCATCTTTCCTTCACATTAACACCTGCATATTCAGTACACATCGGTTTTTTGCCTCTATAATATTATTTCAAAAAATTTTAAAAGTCAAAATCAAACCTATGCTGTCAATTATAAAGGCAGGCAACCAATGATTCCTGGATATTCAACATGCCTCAGTTCCTCTGGAATCATAGCAAGGATAGGCCAAGAGGGACATCAGCTGGGGCAAATATTGTTTAAGCCGGACTTCAGGTTTCAAGGGAAGGAGCTGCAGGTCCATGAGGATGGTGGCTGAAAGGCTGGGTGGGAGGAGGCTAGGAGAATAAAGGGGAGTATTAAATATAAAAAGCCAACAAAAGGTCTTGTCTTGGGCAACAAAATTGTCTTGCTATGGTTCTAAGTGTCTGTGCAGTTATGGGTATCCAAGAACTATACTGGTAACTGACACAGTGGAACAAATCATATTTCGGGCTAGCACTCCCTAATACCCAGTGACATTTGCAGTAAAGCCAAATAACATAAATTACACAAATTACACCTCAGCTAACAAGCTGTTTTGCTATTAAGCCAGATCCTAATTCTATATGCTTTAGAGTACAACTCATTACTTCTGTTTATTCACTGTCCTCTTGTAGTTAAAATGAGGCTTTAGAAGTTCCTAAAACTGAGTGGATCTCTAATTGATAACCAGAAATTGATCTGTAAGAGCAGATTTAAAATATGGATAATTTTTATGTTGTACAGACACCAAACTGAAATGAAGATTGTAATGAACTAACGATCACCTATCATAAAACTAGTGTTACTCACTTTTGGAAATTCTAAGAACACTATTCATACACCGTAACTTCAGATAATTCAGATTTAGAAGGGTAAATGCCTAAATTAGATGTCATAAATCTAGTTTTCCAGCAGTCAATACAACTGTCTAGAAAGGAACAAAAAGCACTCAGGGCATTGGATTTTCCTCTCCCTATATAAAGTCCCCTTTTTAACACTTCCCCACCCCAAGTAACTCATGTTACATGTTAATTAAATATCTGAACTTGCTGGTGTGAATGTTTGCATAATGCCTTGTGTTCAAAGATGCCCTGAAAAGAAGATGCAGTTTTACGACTGCCAAAGTTGTTATTACCTCTAATTTACTACAGTTCTTGCCTCTGTTCTGGCCTCCAGCCATAAATCTCATCTTCTTGCTTGCTGCAAGACTAGCACCCACACAAGTGCAGAAAAAGGCAGCCAACTGTGCTGTTGAAGGAAATCCAGAGCTGGCTATCTTAAAATGGTTGCTGTTTTACTGACTTACAAATTGCTTCAGGGATTTGGAAACTTCTGACCAATGTCTAAAGAGAAGCTGTTACATGAAGAGCACGTATTCTAGTGCAAAGACCATAAGATAAATCAGGGCTATCTTTATCAAGCATTTTGAATTTTTTTTTATTACTATTTTTAGGATGTATCTAGTATTTTTATAACTAAAAGAAATAGCAACTACGTCTCAGTTTTAATACCAAGATAACTGAACCATACCTTACGAACCAAGTTTCTTATTCACTAGATTTTAACAAGATTTGGTAATGCATATAACGTTTTTGATACCTTCAGATGAACTTCTGCACAAAAACTAACTGCAAAAACTAACTGAAAGGCCTACAGAAAAGGGTTTTGCAGGGATTTGGGAGGGGCAGGGGGGAGGTGTTTATGATCAATCAAGGTTTATGACATGAATCAAAAGTAGCCAGCCAGCAATGAATGTATCTGCACAGTCTACAAAAGCATACCCACATCTCTCTGGCAAAAGAATTCTTATTCTGAACAGATTCTTATTCAGATACCAAGGGTGTGGTTATAGATAAAGTATAAGATATTCAGAGGCTCATTAGGTAGTAATAATCTTGTAACATTAAATTCAAGCAAAAAACCATCAATTGGTAGTTCTTCCTAGCCTGGAGTTTCCTGACTAGAGACTAATTTGAAAAAAAAGAAAAGGAGCTAGGGAATTTGCAAAACAAGGAACATCATGGAGTGAAATAGAATTTACAAGGGAATTTATAGTTTGGGGAGCACAAAGAACTACACCCATTTTTAAAGCAATACTTGAACCAGTGTGGAGAGGTTGCAAGTTCTTACAAACATTGAGTACATCACCTTTTAAAAAAACTATAGGGATGTTGGTTGCAATATTTAATTTCTTTGTAATAAAAGCCAACAATTCACCAGCACCCAGTGTGCTAGTGCAGTATGCATTTTACTTCTCAATGAATCAGCTTTTTTCAACAAACTTATCTTGGGTTTTTATCATAAAAAGTTAATTACTTACCCAATGATATACTGATCAATGAAATTTAAGTAGCCTTTAAAATGCAATAAAAGTAGCACAAAAACAATGCACACTTGTTGAAACCATGCAGCAAAACAAATTGCATGCTCTCATTCCACTAGAGTGAGTGGCTTTAGTAGCACTAATCCACACTCTGGCAGATAAAAGGTACAATACAAATAATACCAGAGAACTCACAAATAGTGCTCTATAGAGTGAGGTAGTGTTTTCACAAAAGACTAGTCCCGATGCTCTCCTCTCTTTTAAGTATCCACACCCAAAGTTTCCCTCGTAGATACTCTTAGGAAGATGGAAATGGAAGGAGAAAGCAGAGTGATGGGATTGTGGCAGAATGAATGCATAAGCAGCTTTACTACACAAAAAAGTTAAGGAAAACAGTCAAAAGATTCCAGAGAAAACAGCAGATAACAAAAAGTAAATATTTGTCATTACAAATAGTTTCATCTGTTAAATGAGCTTCTGTAATGCAGCATGGTGAAAAGATTTTTTATTTTTCATTATTATTAAAATATATTAACCCACTTTCCAAGCTTATTCTTGGTAGTGCAGATTTATATGGGAGATCCAACTAGGTAAACTTAGAGATCAGCCTTCTACACTATTTCTATTTCCCTTGAAACAAAAATCAATTTCAGGTAAATCATCCCACTGTCTCCAAAACCCACAACTATGATGCATCTATGCAAAAGAAATGTCTGTGCTGGGGATTATCTGCTATAACTCAAAGAAAACAAGTTCTAAAACATACCAGTAAGCATTCACTTAGGAAATTCATTCTGGAAGGTATTAAAAAGCTCTTATTTATCTATAAAATATTTCAGCTGTAACATTAAAGTTGCAGACAAGTCTTCAAAGCTATTAATTCTCTTAATTCTCTTTGAACTTTTTGTTCCCCATAAATACAAGCAATCCAAAAGAACAATTAATTTTGCTATTACACTACACAACCCCTATCAGGAAATACGAACACAACATGAGAAGTCAGCAGACTTTCATGTTCAGTCATGTAAATGTTATTCCATATTAAAATCAAACGGACCTTAAAAAGCTGCATTCGCTATAGTTCACTGCAGTATGTCTACCAGCTCCATGACATTATCTAAGCATTGTCTCTCTAGAATCTATAGGAATCTCTTCAGTTCTCCTACATGAAAAAGTCTTCCCATGATATTCCCCCCCAACCCCATCTAACTATGAAGCCTTTTCGTATCTGGTTTTGGACAGCTTGACTTTAACAAAGTATTGTGTTATTGTTGTCAACTTTGAACCCTTGAAAATTCTGTTTACATGTTACTTTTTATCATATTCTTTACAGCACATTTCTGGAAAGAAAATTAAGTTAAAAACTGAGTCATTTGAAGCAACTGCTTTCTGGGATGGTGGAGCAAGGGAAAAAACCAAGGAATTAAACAGGCCCCAAACTATGACCATCCTTATTTTCAACTCACCCAGCTGATCTTGTACTGTAGACAAAACATACACAGCACTAAGAAATCTGGGATTCTGATCTTAATTTTCCTAAGCGGTCAGCTTTGTGCAAGCATCTTCCCCTTTCTGTGCCCTAGAACTTAGAGACCTACTGATGAGAAGCACTGATTAAGACCTTGAAATTAAAGTACTGTCCCCAAAAATAGGTAGAACTCCAGACTTGTAGTATAACCTTTCTGAAGGAGAGAGACAATGTTACAGAATGTTTGTTTCAAATAAGAAGGGAAAAACCTAGAATTATGACAAAGCCTTTGAGTACTTGCTGAAGAAACTAATCTAATATAGACAAACAGATATATGGAAAAAATCCTGAAACTGTGAATGAGAGAACTTAAAACTACTGCTTTTAAGTAAGTGTTTAGTGTATTTTAACAAATATATTAAACTTGTAACAGTTTGAGTAAAATTCAGTAGTCAAAAAGAAAATACAGAAATGGATTCAATTTAATCTAGTGCACAAATCAGATAGCAGATGGACTTTTCTGTGTATTACAGTGTTCTGAAACTGATGTTAAGCACAGCGTACTCCTATTTCTGCTTATACTGTTGTACTAGAGTAATTCCACTCTTTTTCTGCTAAGTTACAGAGTTCCCCTGAACTAAAAAGAGGTTAAAAAGATAATGCAGGACTCTATTCCAAATTAGCTACATCTTTTTAGCTTTTATAATACCCTATAAATACTACTTCCAAACACTGCTCTGTACACCCTGGAACAAACATGAAATCACTAGGTTAGTGATATCAATTATTTAGGCTACTAAGGTTTCATCTGTTACCACTTTGTTTTCATGCAGCATTTTAACTTAAATTTAAGATGAATGGATAAATTTGAAAAATGCATGCAAAAAAAACCTTGAAAAGCCTTGAGGCTTGAAAACTTTAATCTCTGATTAGCATTTTAGTCATCACTTCCAGAGTTTCTCCTCTAATAGCAATGCTGAAAAAAACAGTAAAACTCACTGTTATGCTTGCCATACCTATTCATGGTAGGGTTTCCTTTATAACTATCAGTTACAACCAGAAACAGCCCTTTACTAACCTGAAGTAAACTACACAACAGTGTGTTTGTCACAGACAAGCTATTTCACAGTCCTATAATATAATCCATATAATGACAAAACCATTAATCTTTTTGGTTTTATGTTTTGTACAAGCAAATAAACAATATCCCAAATGATAACCTGACAGAAATCTCAACTGTAGAGTATTAATTTCATGATGACAACTTCAGTACCTTCATATCTACCACAAATAACCTAAACCAAAGCCAGCCAGTTTACCTGAACTCAAGGAAGTGGCCTTTTTTCCAATTACTTCCTTAAAAATACTCCTGCTAATCCCATACTATTTATGGAAAACATTGTGCAATAAAAACATGCAGCCTTTCAAGTCCAGGAAAGGAGCATTCTTTAAAGAAAGAACCCACACTGACTGAGAAGTCATGTTTTATTATATGTCCATAATACTATACTACTAGAAAAGTGGACCTTACATTACACGTTTTGAAATGAGAGAAAGTATAGAAAACATGGCATAATGTGTGTTAGTAAAGCAAGTGTGCCATACTACCAAGCAAGACATGCTGGAAGTACATAAGAGATACCCATGACAACAGGGTAGCCACCAGAATATAACTTACGGGCAGGTTTCTTGCTGAGTCCAAATAGAGAATAAGCAATGCAGAAGAAAGACCATCATTGGCATGGTCTTTATCAGCTCTAATGCTTGTTAGCACCTAAACAAAAAACATACTGTAAGCCTTTCTGAGAATCATATAATGCTGTTATTTGTGTCCCATTCCTGAAAAATATTTTAAACACATCTTCCAAAACACAAACATTCATAAGTGCACACTATGAAGAATAAGTTTTCAAGACTTACATAGCTATTTCAAACACATTCTTTAGAAAATATCCACCCCATTTCCTAGTTATTTTTTTTCAGACTGGACAGATTATAGTATCATATCCAGCTTTATCTCCCAGTCTACTGAAATGATAGCTGATATTGTCAAACCATAAACATTAAGAGAAGAGCAAAAAAGCATTATAAAATCCTATGCCACAAGAGTACATTGACAGTTATGTCTGGCATGAGATTTCTGAAAACAAACAGCTTGGAATAAAGTTACAGGTTTATCCAAATGCACAACAACTAGAGAAATAAATTACTTACATACTTAAACAAACACACACACAAAAGAACCCGCAACAAAGGAACACCCCACATAAATTAGGATTAGAATACAAATAATGCGCTCCTTTAATACCTTGTCTAGGTTTTCAGCAGTTGGCATCAATGTGAGCCATTCCAGTTTTAAATGCAATTTTCCTTTGGACACTTCATCCAAAGTAAACCACTAAAAGTTAAGCAAAGTAATGTGAAGTAATCTGACACTGAACAAACACGAGTGCAATTGGCTTTTCAGGACATTTCAACATGCTAAGGTCTCCTAGAAATCTCATAGAGTTTAGGTCTACATAACCTGAGAAGATCTGATTCATTGTCTAAAATACCCTATTTCACACTAAATATTACAACACGGACTTAAAAAAATCAGCCAGCAGCACCTCTATATTATATAGTAAAAAGCATTTTTAAAATATCAATAGGATTCTTTAAGTGCCGTAAAGATGCTCTAGACATAGAAACCCTGCATAAGATTATATAATAATCTTTCCTATGTATATGAAGAAAATTAGTCTGCTAAGTCTAATAGCAGTTAAACCAGGCAATTAACTGTTCTCCTGCAAGGAAAGTTCTTACCAAATATATAAGTGCTTTTTGCATTTACATACTAGTAATCTTAAAACCTCAAGAGAGAAGAACAACATTATTCTTTAGATTTAACCAGTTCATATATCCCTTTAGCCACTGTGCTGATCATCAGGGAATCTAGTTCTATAGCATTAAGCTTATTCATGCACATCCCCAAGAAGAAAATAATAATACAAGAATAAATACATAATATGGGGTTTTTTTAAACCAATACTTACTGAACACTTACCTCATCTAGAAGACGCTCCTTCTCAACTTCAATTAAATCTATCATCAAACTAAAAAAAAAAAAAAAAAAAAAAAAAGAAAAAAAGAAAAAACCCAGTATTTTAGCCAAGCTAAAAATCTAGCACAGAACTCAAACCCCACCCTGTGCTTGCTGAGTATCCAGGCTTCCACTGAGATCAAAAGAGCAGAATACTATTCTTTTAGCCCCTAAGAAAGAAGTAGGGAATGAAATGGCTGAACGAAGATGAGTGCAGGATAACAGAAAATATGCCTACACTAGAGCCCATCCTGTAGCTATGAGGGCAGCTGACATAATACGGCTCACATACATATGACCAAACTTTCAAAACAGTGAACACATCCAAACTACCCACTGGAAATAGCCCCTGGACATACACTATGACAGAACTCATGCTTTGGCATTGTCTGGCAGAGGGCTAGTTCACACAAGCTAAAAATGTACCAGGGAATCTGCTAAAAATTAAACACAGCACAGACAACTGCATACCAGTGCATGAACATCTGTCATGGCTTTTTATTTTATTAGCACTGATGTACATATTATGCCACTTCCCCCCCACCACCACTTCAGTGTAAGATTAGGGATGTGCAAAGAAAAGAAGCCTTTGTACTACCTACTTCTTTATTTTAATGAGAAGAGAAGTAGGTACTGTTGCTCCTGTTAAGAGAGAAGGAGCTGGAAAGATAAGGGAGTTCTACTCTGTATGGAAAGCAACAATGGGAAGCTCCAAAACTCTGCAAGAAATAAAGGTGACAAATTACTGGAGAAAGAAGCTGACTAAAACCCTGAAATGTTTATGGGTAAACACTAAAGGTAGGCCTATGGAGTCTAAGAGTGAGTAATGTCTGCAAAAGCATTACAGCAAAATCATTTCTTTAATCAAATAGTTAAGATCAGCTCTTAAAGAAAAATTAACCTCTAGACAGGCATTTGAAAAACTATGAAGAGGAAAAAGATACACAGTTGTAAGCTGTATTAACTTTGCCTGAAAAAATAATTAAAACTTAGTGCTAGCTTACAATTATTAAAGCAGGTAGGGTCCAATTCCTAAATAAAACCCTTTTTATTCCTGGGTACCCACAATACTTACCTTCTTTATTTAAAAAATATGTAAACATAAAGATGTGTAGATACACACAAAAGCAAATTCTTATATTCATGTATTTAAATATATTAAGAGAATTACTTACTACCACAATTTTGAACAGATAATTTATCTAGAAATACAGTACTATAGCAGAACTACAACTGCAATTAAAAAAACCACAAAAACAAAAAAACCAAAGCAAAGAAACAAAGTCCTATGTCAAAATACTTCATCTCTTTTTCAATACCTACAAACATATTCTCCAGAACATTTACCTTCCCAGGAAGTCATCTTTATCTGGATCTTCATCAAAGAGCTCAATTTCTAGCTCCTGTCCTGGATGTTCATATACTAATGCCTGCAAGTACAGTAAGATGGTATTGTCAATGGTAAAACTAACTAGCTTTGTTTAATGGCACAGTAACAGTAAAACACTGAATTGCAGTGCCTTTGTGTATTAAAATGTATCAATAAGCAAATGCTTTAAAAAAAGATGCAATTTAATGAGTAGAGCAAGTAAAAAAGCTATTTAGATGCTATTTAGTAGTGTTGGCTTTAAAAGACTACACTGCTTTTCAGAATTACTGATGCTTAGTCTAGAAAACATATACACACACACACATATATACATATATAAGCATCAATGGAGAATTTCTGTTTTGTTACAGAACTTTGGGCTTTTAGAGGAAGACATCACGAAGCTCCTCAAGAAAGTCCCCAGAATATCTTCTTTAACAAAAGAAACTTCAGAAGAAGACAACTTTACTGAATGTGCAAGGTATTTTTATTGGTTATACCTCATAAACTTCATTCCATTTTGGATTGAGATTTTCTTTGATGACCTTGCTTTGGAAAATCTGGTTACCCACACGGATGATTCCATAAGGATCTGACTTCCCTTTGACAATCCCTTTTAGGTAAGTATCTTTCCCTTCCAGGTCCTGAGCTTCAATAAAGTGTATCCTTAAAACACCCTGAAAAAGATGAGTATATGCAGTAACCTGAAAGCTTCCATGTCATCACAATTTATGCAATGTATGTTTTATAATTTCCACTGTGATTTCACTAACATGAAACTTAATTTGGAGACACTGTGAATGAGGGGATACCAATGATGATTCACATACACAGCAGACCTAGCACTCAAGAGACTCCTGAAAAGAAAAACTGTCATCAACAATCAGAAACATTCCAGTTATATCAAGAAATGCCATGTTACTGCAAGTGAGTAGCAATAAATAGCAACAACTTTCAAGTGAAGAGCACTAACAATAATTTACAGTGATAATATAAAACATATGCTACTTAATTTCTGGTCTACACACTCAAACTACATTTTAGCAAGTAATATGTTTAAGATTCTATGAGAACAAAGAAAAAAATCTTGGTGTTATTATGAAACATTAACTCCACAGAAATTACTAATAAATGAAATCAATTATTTTAACTGACTGGATTTACTATAGCTTGTACTACTGCAGTAACTGTACTTAGAAATTCACATGGATGTGAATATCTTTTAACAGCTACTACAACAGAAAAAAAAAGTAGAAGCCAGATTCTTAGCAGAAACATGCTTACCTTTGGCATAGGAAACCGCAACTGAGCAATCTGCACTTCACTGACAAGGGGGACTGTAATTCTATTTGGAAGGACCAGGTAGTTGGATATTATATCCAATATTATTGTATCTGATAAGCCACTGGTGGAGAGAATAATCCTCAGTTACTTCATGAGAATTAAACATGTTTTGTCACACTCATATGCTCCTATTGCTGCTTAACAACCTAAAAGGAGAAAATATTTGCCTTTGGGGGGGACAGAAGATACATCTGGTTTTTAACCACTTTTTTTTAAGTAAAGGATCCTTGCCAAAATGACCACCAGGTGGAAGCAGCTGACACTGAATAGCAGAAACCACAGAGAATAATAAAAACTCATTTCTTTCCCACTGCCAAGTTGCCCCCTCACTCCCGCCTTTTAAAACCATCCAGGATAAATGGCTATTGCATAAGTTTTCTTGCCTGAATTGCATATAACCAAGCAGATGTTAACTGTTAATCTGTTTGTGTATTTCAATAATGATTTAACTGTCCCTGAAACTTTGGCTAAGCATTCCTATACCATTATGAAACAAGTCGTCCTCTTCAGCTAGGAGGACTTGTCAATTTGAAACAGAAACAGAAAGAAGTCATGCTCATGCCCGAGTAAAATATAGCCTGGGGAAGCAAAACAGATTTTGTTCTGGTAAAAAGGGAGTGGCAGTACAATCACACTGGTAATGAATCATTTAAACAACCAAAAAAAAAAACCAGCCCATACCATTCCAAAAATACAGTTTGGGTCTGAGCTGACAACAAATCAGTGCGTTGTCAGACCAACACCACTGGTTACACACATTGCCTACACTGGCAAAAAGGCAGAACAGGTGTAAAACACTCCATATATTTTATTATACTACCAAAAGTTCAATTTTGTTGCAGAAAAGTAATAGGCAGTCACCAACTCTTTTGCATTTCTCTCTATCTAGCATTACTTAAGTTTTAGTGACAGAATCAACAGCTATATATTTTTCCTGTGGTTTTATTCATACTGCAGAGACAGCACATCTCTCACTGCATAGAGAATTTTTACTATATCACAAGCAACCATAATATAATTCATCTTCCCATCACCCACATCCTTCCTGACAGCATTTAAGTATTCTCGCAGCCTGGCTCCTCCTCATATCAAGACTTTAGTTCCAGCTCCTCCATAAGGTATACTGATGATGAAATATTAATTACTTTTGTGTCCTTCTCCTGTGGAGTCATATATAAAGAGCAATGGAAGTTGCTGACAGGGAAGCTGTTAGCAGCAAATGCAGAAATTCATTTAGAAGAACACATTTGCAAACAGTATGAACAAAGTTTAGTGTGCAGCCCACAGCCGCTGGACAACAAATGTATCTGTGGTGGCAACAATCTCTTGTCCATCATTGTTTATAACAACTACAATATGTCAAGCTGGCATACCAAAACATACAATCTATCTATGCAGATAAGAAAACCAAATACATCACTGAAGATATCTCTTGCCAAGGCAAAGCATGAGTCACCACAGTTACAGTTACTATAGAAACCATACCACATCTAGATGGCACCATTTCATGCATATGTGGCCAAGCTTGGTTGCTTTGGAAACCATAAACTTAAGATACTTAGAAAGAGTTTGTCTAGATTTGAGGGTTTGTGTTTGCAGTCAGGCAAATATGCAGCATGATATTAATCTCAGGAGCCTAGTAAGCTTAAGTATTAAACATAAATTTATTAGTGTTATGTCAAAAGAGCAAATTATTACTCAGGAGCTGTATTGTGGAAGCCATTTTCTCACTCATCAAGCAAACCTCTTTTCTCAGAGGCAGTCTTAAGCAGACTCGACACATAAGCTATTCTTGCAGCCATTAACCTACTTAATGCAAGTTCTAATTTCAAACTGTTCAACTGGGATTCCAGCTTCACCTGTCTAAGCAAAGCAAAAACCATTTCAGTCACGCAATTGAGCACCAGAGGATTAATTTAATGCCTAAATTCAAGCTTTTTTCTTTTTCTTCAATAAAAAATAATTCTGAAGTCAGCCAACTCTTGAGAGTATGGGAGCCAATAAAACAACTAGTCACAAAACCCAAGTGTGTATCAGACCCATCATTATCCCCTTAGCCATTGTCTCAATATTTAAAACCCCTTGTGTAACTATAACTAGATATATTTATGGATTTAACCTTATCAAGATTGCAGTGATTCAAAGTAGCTTGGTTTTCATCTCTACTTCTGCTTTATTCTTTGGGGTTTTATCATGCACTACTTTGAAAAACTCACAATAAGCCAAGCATCTTTCCTAACTATATTTGGTCAGTATTTTTGCTACTCCCTTTGATCTTTACATAATAAACAGAAAGCTTTAAAAGTAAGTACTTGAAGAGATTACAAAGTTTATTTCATTTGATTACTGTCTTAAGGTATTTCTAACTACCTTTACACAAGCAACTAGAAATTTATTGAAATACAAAACCATGAGCCAAGTTGACATGAACCCACTGCTATGAAAAACAAGGCTGTTTGTCTTTCCACTGCACTAGGAGATGGCAGATAGGAAATTCACAACATACAGGAAATACGGAAAGGCTTAGAACACTAAAAAAAAAAATAAAATAATAAAAAAAGGAGTTTAAAAATCATCTTTAAAAAAATGTATTTAAGAAGACCTACTAGATATACTTTTGATGTACTTTTGCTAAAATCACTACCTTCCACATATTGAGCAATTGCATACAATTCCAAATGAAAAGATAATTGCTCAAAGTCATTTAACATAAAGTAATTTAGCTGATGGTCTTCAGCTTTTCTGGGGTTTATTACGATGGAGGAATATCAAACACTACTTTACACATACTCACTTCAGTCCTGGAACGTCCAGAAGATTGGTCAATCCAGTCCAGTTAATTTCTAATAGCTGTGAATTACAGAAAAGGGGAAAGGGGGATGTAGGAAGTGGGGAGAGACAAGAAAAAGAAAAGAAATAAACCTGATCACTATAGACTCTGACCTGTACAGGGTTAATAAGCAGTTTCCAGGCTTTTCTTAAGCAAAACTTTTTCCATTATAAATAATTTTTAGTCACATTTTTTTAAACAGTTATAAAAACAACTAACCATCCTCTTATCCACCCTTCCACACAAACATAAACACACACATGCACACCCCAATATACATGTGTACATAGTATCTACTACACACAACCAATACCAAATACTGTAATGTGGTCCTATTTTCTGAAGAAATATTTTCATATTCACCATAAACCTGTAATAGATGAAGAGTCACCAATATGAATTTGCAAAGTATAACAAGCTGATGAAGAATCCCATTTGGGACCACAAACATAAGAGATCTAGAAGATATGACCAATGAAAAGAATTGGTCATAGGTCTGGGAGGTGGAAGGAGGATGTGACAACAGCTTGTAAACACAGAGTTGGCTGTTTTCAGCTACAGAGACAAATTCATTCTACCACTGATGCAATAAAGACGAAAGGTATCAACAGGAGTAAGTATCAAAGTGAGAAAAATCTTCACAAAAAGCTTATAGGCATAACTCATTGCTAGATCATATATACTTCCTTTGCTGAAAGTCTTCACAGAATATTAGACCAATATTATAAAGGTACTTATCTGTTTCACAGCTGCTGGCATTTAACAACCAATTTCTAATATTGCTTTCAATCCTGTAATTGTTTAATTCTAGACAACAAAACTAACAGAATCAAATGTTCTTATCGCCCTTCTCACTGAAAACCTCCCATTAACTGCATAGAATTGAGTAGAAGCAACAAATCCAAACCCACGTAACTACCACCAGGTTTCCAAATCCAACTAACCCAATCTAAAAATCACTGCATAAAGAAGGTTTAAAAGATTTTGAGATTCCTCAACTGAGAAACTAATTGTGGTGGTTCACTTACATGCTGAAACAAAACAAATCTCTACAAGAACATATGTTTCATCTTTCCACAAAAAGGCAAGAATCATCACCCTACATTCGTTTTCTATAAAAAACCAGCATGTACCATTCTTTTATAAAGGTTCTATTAATAGTTTAATTAGTGATTTCCTTTGTGAATACTTTGACTAAAGATAACACATAATACAATTACTTACATAAGGAGCACTTATTTAATATACTTTTGGAATGGTAGTAAAATATTTTAACAATGTTATCTATGAAGCACCTAGCCTACCTGTAACGAAGAGTAAAGCAGAAAAAATCATTATCCTTTTAATGGAAAAGGTAGTAGGATTTAATAACTAAATGTTCCAAAACAAAAGGTAAGACATATCATGGGATGCACTGCAAGAATCTACATAAGCCAGCAGCGAGCCACAAAGAAGGCTAACACTATCCTGGGCTGCATTAGGAAAACCATTGCCAGCAGGTTGAGGGAGGCAATCCTTCCCCTCTGCTCAGCACTGATGAGGCCACACATGGAGAGCTTTGTGCAGTGCTGGACTCCTCAGCACATGGACATATTGGAGAGTCCCACAAAGGGTCAAGAAGATGATTAAGGGATTGGAGCATTTCTCCTATGAGGAAAAGCTGAGAGCACTGAGACTATTTTGTCCAAAGAAGAAAAGACTTGGGTGGGATCTCATTAATGTCTATAAATACCTTAAGGGAGGGTGCAAAGATGACAAAGCCAGGCTCTTCACAGTGGTGCCCAGCGACAGGACCAGAGGCAATGGACACAAACTGAAATGTGAGAGGGTCTCTCTGAACGTTAAGAAACACTTTTTTACTGTGAGGGTGACCACGCACCAGCACAGGTTGCCCAGAGAGGTTGCAGAGACTTTACTTTCAGAGATACTCAAAAGCCACCTGGACATGGTCCTGAGCAACCTGCTCTAGACAGCACCACCTGAGCAAGGAGGCTGGACTAGATGACCTCTAGAGGCCCCTGTCAACCTCAACTATTCTATGAGTCTGTGCAATTTGGTCCCATCCAGGGATTAAGATCAGTGTCTTCCTGACTATGCTATTCAGTGAACAAACCTACAGACTTCAATAGAATACTTAAAATTTAGCACCTTTCCTGCTGACAGCCATTCAGAAAAATAACTTCAGTTTTGTACTATATACTTCCTTAATCCTCCAAACCCACAAATGTTTAAGTAATACAGCATATAAATAGCTTGGTAGTAGCTGGTAAGACTGACCACAACTTGTGTTTTCAGGCTGGCTCTCAAGTTCTTAACACAAGTTTTGACATTACATTATGTGACGCCTTAAAAATCCATGCAAGCTACCAAGACTATGGAAGAAGCAATTTTATACTGGTTTTAAGACAAAGAGCCCAATTGATTACATAATTTATTCCCTTTTTCATTATTCATAGGCAAATGGGAAAGCAAATATACATCATAAATATCCCCCCAAAAGCAGTCCCTATCCTAAGGCGTTCATACCTGCATCCCATTTAACAGTTTCACATACTGATATTTTCAGAATAAATAGCAAATGAGAAAATGCATTTCCTTTTGATTCTTTTTTCATGCTTTGTTTAGCATATTGCATACAACAGTTAACACAGCAAAGTCCTGCACTGTCTCCTAAACAGACTTAACCAAATTAAATTGAGTAATGTAATGTTGAAATTCAGCATTGAGAAACATCTCCTACACTAGACTAAAACATGTGTCATGGTGGTTTCTGTATTAACTGCCACAATTCAAAACAAAATAAAGAACAATCTATGAGATTTTCAGTATGTGACCAAAAAGTGTTTTTAAAGGTTGCAACACAGTATACGCAACACAGAGCACCTATAGTACAATCTCACTATTAATACTTTGATTATTACACTCCTCAAAAACTACTGGTTCATCTGGTCGTCAGTCCTTAGACCATGAAGCATGTAAAAATAGTTACACAAAGAAACTGAAAACAATAGTGCTACTAAAAGTGGCCATTCAAACAAGAAACTCAGTTAGTACATAGAATGTCAGAAGCTTCTATTCATCCACTTATTGTACAGGAATAAATACAAAGACAGAGGTCAATTTCAGACATGCTAAAGACAAATCCTCTTCCATTCAAAGTTGGAGCTAAGAATTTAAACACGTTACTAAGGCTAAGCACTTTACAGGATTATGAGAAAACCTTTCATCTTAAGCCATGAAATCTTTTGGAAGGAATACGGTCCTTCAAACCACTGGCATAAATTAAGCTTTCCCTATTTGGGCTTTGAAAGTAAATTCTCCTTGTAGACAAGATTTGCTACATCTGACCACCATAGTGCTTCTTTTTCAGTTCTACCAGAAGAGTCCAGCAGTAATGAAGCACATTGGTATCACTACAATTATACACACTCTAATCTTAGTCTACAAATATTAGTGAAAAATGCCCAAAACCTCAGTCCCTTGTCCCCCCTCCCTCCCCCCCCCCGCCCCCCCCCCCCTCTGTTTGTCTCTTGGTCCCCCCCTCCCCGCCC
>WYDI02033771.1:0-21233 GCA_009867235.2 Psittacus erithacus | reverse complement strand
GGGGAAAACAAGCAGGCTACACGCTTTGTCTAATTTACGACTAAGCTTAAACCACAACACATACCTTGTAGATACACTGAAATAAAAATAGATGGATAGATAGATAGATGATAGATAGATAGATAGATAGATAGATAGATAGATAGATAGATAGATAGATAAAAAGGCACTTGAGAAATATCTATGGCTTTTGGATAATTTTGCCCCATATTTTTACAGTTTTCCAAAGAACAGAATTGTTTGGTCTTTCTGAGTAGGAAGACATGACCATACTGAATTGTGTATGTAAAAGATTACCTGTGTCAATTGCATAGAAAAAGAGTTAGAAGTCAAATCAACTGCTTTTGGAAACAAAGATATAAATGCTTTCTATCATGTCTTTCTTGAGACCTTTTATGTCAAATGTACAACTGCAGAAGGATGCTAAGAGCTACTTTCCCTTAAGCCTTCATAGTTGTTCACCAAGATAACAGCTCAAAGGAAAAAAAAAAGGTATATCAGATAAATAAACAGTGGCTTCTGCGTGACAATATGGCACTAAGTGTTTTCTATTAAGGGTGGAGGAATGCAACCATGTACGAACAGGATTAATCCAAAATTGTGTAGCACTGTTGTTGTGAAAAGAAAGAAAGAGGCAGTGTATATAAAGCATCTTTTCTCTGCCTCAAAAAAGAAGAAAAGATTGCAGCAAGCATTACAAGGTAGCTGCTGCTGGGCATGAGCAGCAGGGGTGAAAGAAAGCAGTGATTTCATCACAACATACCGGGTGAATATTCTTTCATATAGTCCCTCATAGTCGTTTTACCTCCCCTGTAATTTTCTCATCTACTAAGCAATATCTGCTTTCTGGTTTCCGTCTTACCCTGATTATGTAAAGGGGCAATTTTCCTTCTACAAGATCAGACTTCTCTCACTGGTACACAGGCAGGGTTTGAACCCCTAAAACACGCCCATTAACCAGAATCTTATCCATACTGTCACTCTGAGAACTTCGTTCTGATACCCAAAGCTTGGAAAATTATACAAATGATCTTAAACACATTACAGATTGAAACCAGAAAGTTTTACACAGCCAGGCTGAAAACCTGACAGTCGCTTTCGCAAAAGGGCCTGAAATCAGACGGCAGATTATAGGCTGTTGTGAATCATAAGGAAAAATAGATGAGACTAGAAAATGGAAGAGACTGAGTGTCTAACCTTCACAGGATGATTACTGAGGTCCTCTCAGTATTTAAAAGCACTAGGTAAAAGTTCGTGTGATGCTTTCAACTTTTCTGAAAGACCAGAATCTTGGGAAAAGCAAAGTGTAATTCAAAATTAAACTTTCCATCAGCTTGTGGGTTTCAGTCACTACCTCATGTCTTTCATGCCATGGTTCTAGCAATGAGTAAGAGAGATGATTTAGTTCATATTCCATCTGAAATGTTCAAGTAGTTCAGAATATTTACTCTTTTGGGAAGGGTTAAGCAGTTTGCCTTCTGCAGTTCTAGAAATTATTAATGTCACCCTTAAAACCTAAGTACTGGGTGAGATGATACAGTTAGATCATTTGACTTAAGGAAACGGAAAGTATTAAAGGCACCTTAGTTTAAACAGCTCTTTACTGTATGGTGAAGCATAAAAAGGCCCTAAAAGCACCCCTGGGAAGGATAACACTGCTTATGTTTATGTTCTAATGGAATCTAGTGAAGCTTTCAGCCCTCGCTGAATGATCCTGGCCTCCTGGCCTTGCTTTCAAAAAATTTAGAGGCTGTGATTTGTGATTATTTCCACCAAGTTGCTAATGTACTTAACCAAACTCTAAGGAATTGCACTTCTGCATTGATCATGACATTCTTTTTGTGAAGCCAGTTTGACTTTAGTGGTACAAAAACATCATGATGGAAGTGGTTAATCTGATTTTTAAGTTGCAGTGCAGCATTCTGAGAAAGCTTTTAGTCCTTAGGTAAGTTGACAAATTTAATTTAGGGTTTCTGGTTCAGGGACATGTTTTTGTGATTCTTCCTATTCATTTTGCTTGCTGCTCCCTGGTGTTCTCTGTGGAAGCTGAGAGTTTAAAAGTTTGTTTTATGTTACTTACAGGCACTGTAAATTGGAGGGAGAGAGTGAAGGGGAGAAAGGTAGACAGACCAGGAAAAAGAGATTAATAAGGGGAGCACTCACTCCAGCTCAGCACACTGAATAACTGAAACAAGGATACTTGTTCGGTGACTGTGCAAGACCTGAGGCCTCTTCCTTTTCCTGTTAAGACTGCTAAAAAATTGTAATTAATTATGCAGAAGACAAATGGAAGGAGAGGTTTCTGTGGCAAACAGAACTGAATGGCTGGTGTTACAAAGGGATCTGCCACCAAACCCAGCGCTGGGAGTCAGGTACCCTTCTGCTCCAACAGCCTTTTTACTGTGAAGCTACAAACCACTACACTGTCCAAAATTTGGGCTTTCAGAGTCATTTTGCTTTCACTGTTGAACACTTCTGATACCACCCAGTAGAGGCCTTTCCTACATATATGCATATAAAACACATGTACTTTACAAGACATTTTGCCTCACATTTGCATATCATTATACTGTATACACAGTCAGTAGTAATGCTAAATAACTCCAGGGAAATCAGGTAAACAGCTGTTTTAGAGGGAACAGAACCTGAAAAGCAATAAAACATTAGGTGATCCACAAATGCAGAAAGTGGAATTCTAATCTAGTCTTTGATGAAACAAAACTATGTGGCCAAACACCCTTTCCCCCCTCCAAAAAAAAGTTTCAGTGGTCAAGAAAGCAATTGAGGAGAAACGTTTGCCAAAACTGACTCATTTTTTGACCAGCTCTCAGTACTGTGTTTGCGTTCATTGGTACGCCACCCACAAAGACTAACTGGTCACCCCTAGGGATAACCAGAAATAGTACTGACTAATTTTGAACCTATTCCTCTCCAGGTGAAGTCTCATTGCTGTTATCAGATTTCTGCTATGTGCTCTTCCAAGTAGAATTTCTCTGCCCAGACTTTGTGTATTTAATGAATGTTAATCTTAATACCAGCTACTTCTATCAGATTGCATTAACTTAGCGTTAGCTGATGACAGAACAGTGCACTGAACTCAAAAATTCAGATTTTACCTACTGACAAGTGCACCCAGTGCAAATTGATCCATGGCATTGGGTTTTGCAACGTAATACAAATCAAAACAAACTTCTGCCTCTCTGCATTGAGTTCCAGTCTTTGAAGCCTAAGCCTCTTCTTTATGCAATCAGTATGAAAGCTACCACAAGATTCACTGGAGCAAGGCCCAACTCAAGTGCTTATATATCCTATATATCTGTGCATTACTGACATATGGAGTGTTTTCCACAGACTTCAGAGAGGAACAAGAACATAGATTCTGCACTGCTGCTTTTGGTGCAATTTATCAACAAATCTGAAGTGGATACATTTTCCTCTTTGTCATAAAATTCCTCATGAAAGAGATTTATATCTTCAAAATATTTGTTTTTCATCAAAATATTTGGTTTTCATAACTCTTCCAGTCTCATGTTTATGATAAAATAAATTGCAGTTTGCCCAGCAACGTCTAAATCCTTTACAACATGAAATCTCATCATTTTGTTACTAATACAAGTGCTGAAGGTGTATAAAACTTAAAGCAACTCTATTACTGTAACAACTTGACTTCAATCAGCATAATATCTGGGCTTAACACTTGAATGCATGCTGGTGAGCTAGGACTCAGACTCACAGCTCCCCTGTATGGTCACTGACTGATCAAGATCCTTCAAACACTGGAAGGATTGGAGGATTGGCTGAAATAACTGACTTGTGGCAGGGTAAGTAGGACTGCTTGCAGCTGTAAAAGCCAAAACATGTAATAATCATTCTGTTCCTCAGTTCATCCAGCTGAAAAACAGGGGCCATGATGTTTGCCTACTTCTTAAGGGGCTGCGAAGCTTAATTAATTAGAATCTGCAAAGTGTTCAGGGATTTTTGCTTGAGGGCATTTTGCATACAAAATGCAGTCTTCTGAAATTATTAATTGTGCTGTAAAAGCATCAAATGACATAATTAGGAACTGAGCTCCACAGCAAAGTCACCTGGATAGTGCACACAGCCAAAGCCACTCTACATTCCAGTAATATCACAGCAAGATAAAGGAAATGCGCACAGGAGGGAGAAGAGAAACACTCACAGAATCATGCATTTCCACAGGGCTAGAACAGAGTTCACTTGTTTGAAGCTGTTTCAGTTGCTTTGGCTATGTCGCTTTTCCCTGTAAAGTAGTAAATTTGAAGGTTGTATGTTTGCCTTTCCAGACCTTCTGCATTGCAATCTTTCCACTATTACTTACCTCTGGCTTTGTTCCACGCTATTGCATGCTTCTTTTATTTCAGACCTCTTCAGGAATGAGATACCTGCATCAGCTTTAGGAACAAATCTATGAGCATCTCTATTGCCTTTTTGTGAAACTTAAGGTTTTAGTATCAAGGATAAATTTTCATTCAGCAGTCTTCTCTCAGGAAAGCCATCACAACAGCAACTCCAGAGGAACATACTAAATCCTTGTTTATAAATTGACTTCTCATCCTGACATATGTCTAAAAACTACAAACCTCCTACTTCTGTTGATGAATGGCTCTGAAGTCACGAAGCAAATAAGAATCACTCAAATATTAATTTTCTTATGACTTCAACCAGGATTTACGGTACAAGATCCTGGGGTTTGGCTCACTTTTGTTACAAACTTATTCACATAATACTGCATCACTGTGATTAGCCAAAATTAAGATTTTAATTTTCATTGTTATCTAAAGGAAGGCTCCTGATTTGCATTTCTTTTATCACCTCTATATAATTTTATACTCTGCTGTTAGACCTGAATATTTCTTATTAGTTTTATCTATTTTTCGTTCAGTGAGAGCATTTAACATTTCACTAGAATTGAACCAACAGGAAATAAATTTCCACTTCAAAATCAGGGCAGAGGAAACAGTAGGAAATGATTTAAGGATTATTTTTCTTAGGACTGGAGACTAGCTTCCTGTTATGTTTTGCCTGTCTTTGTCAAATTGCATCATTTGACTGCTGCAGAATAAAATCCAAGAGGCACGAGAGATAACATTGACAACTAGTTTTCAATTTATGATCTGTAACATTTTGAAAGAGCAATTGAGAAAATCAGACATGTTTGTCACAGATTTAAATTTACCATCCACGTGCCTGAGCCACTGTTAGCGGTTATTTAGGAACTCCAAGAAGGCTGCAAGCATCAGTGGTGTGAGCAGACTAGGTACAACACATTAAAAGTCTGGCAGAAAACCCTCAGCTCAGTAGAATCAATCTGAGCTTTATCATTCCATTTCACAGTACCAAGATTTTGGATCTTGGAAGTATTATTTTATTCTCAAGCCAACAAACAAACCTATGAAAGGAGATCACAGAAATGAGAAATGAAGTCTTTTGCAGTCTGCCTGCTGCTTAGTAAGCTAAGGTTGAGTTGATAGCTTTAGATTATTTCTGTGAAAGGCAGAGAGGAATCCTTACTGATGTTCAGCCCACCACTTTGCCATCAAAGCTGCATTTTCTTTTTCATAAATAGCATACGTATTCTGTCCATGATGAGAAACCAAAGTGCCTGCAATTAAAGCATGGATTTTTCAGCCTGATTTGAGAAGATGACAATTTAGCAGGTGGTAAGTGCCAAATAACCTTTATTTTTCTAAGAGATACAGAAAACCACAAAGTTAAGCCCTGTGGAGATGTTTGTCATGCAGAAGACCATATGCTTTTTATCTTCCTCCCATTGGGGTGTTGTGTTAAGTGGAAACCCTGAAGATACCTAAGCTCGCGTGCACAGAGATTGACAGCAAACTTGAGGGATGAAATTGTCAGAATATTATTTCATAGCAGCATGTAACAATCCCCTGCGTTCATGCAACTTCAGATATGTTTCTCAACACCCCCCAGATTAATTAATTAGTTAATCTGGCAGCAAGACCAGGATATCACAGTCTCCTCCACTCTTCCATAAACAAGATCTTGTCCTTCACACAAAAACCCCTCACTTTCCTGTCCCTGAAGCTATTCTGGTTCTACCAGACTCTCAAAACTAACCAAGAAGATCTGAGGAGAAGGAAAGCCAGCAAAATGAGAAAATAAGAGATGAGACATTATCTTTGACATCAAGGCTAGAGTTGAGTAAATCCACTGATCTCAGTTTTATACTAGCTTCACACAGAGACAAATCAAGTTCAAAAGCATTAGCCAGTTAACTATGAACACAAAGATCTGATTCCTGCTTCAAGTATGTGGACTAAGGGCTCACCTTTGACAGATACAACTGCTTCACCTGAGTAGTGATAGTCTTGTGTGCTGCAGCAGAGCCCTCACTGCTATGCAAATTAGATTATATCTCAGGGCAAGCTCTGAGCCACTGAGTAGGCAAAACACCATTAAAATCAATGGAACTGCATCTGTTTACTAAAAATGTAACAAGAGATTATCCTTTACCCATTTAGAGCTAGAAAAAAATAATCACAGTATGAGGGAACTTTACTGGTTCTGGCCATGTTTAATCTAAAGTTGGAGCAGAATCCTAGAAAGCCAATTGATTGCTTCAAAGCAGTAAAAGCTGGTTTATTCAAGCAATCAGTCTTGCAGTAAATGCCTTCAATTTTTAAGAGCTTGTAATTTAGCACGACTAGGGCCAGAGAAACAAATATCTGATTCTTGTGAGAGGTTCCAGGGCATTTCTCATACAGACCATTCACTAATGCTTCACAAATGTTAGCAAATGGCATAGTGTCACATGCTGTAGTAAGATGTGAATTGTGGATCCCAGGACTGTAGCAACACATGACTTACTGTCACTCTATGGAGTAGGCAAGTTGTGGTTAAGGCAGAAAACTTCAAAGCTCTAATGAAGAGACTGGAGAGTGTGTGATGGGTAGGGAGGAGAGGGACTCTGCTCCTTGCCTGGGGAGGATGTCAACGGACATTATTTAAACATTCTATGATGTAGGGGGTCTTTCTGATATAGAAGGCCTGAGGAAGTTACAGATAAAGGACTTAAAAGAGCATACATCTGAAGAGCAAATAAGCAAATGCGAGCACATTGATAGAGGTGACAGGCAGAGGTTGAAGGGCTGGTCCTCAAGTTTCTATGGCACATACAGAATAACTCCTGCAGCAAGCCAAAAAAGAAGGAAGTTCATGTATGCCTGTTTGTGTTTGGATTTTTATCCTTCAGTTCACTTGCACATATCTTAGAGTCCAGCCATGTCCCTAGAAAGCCTCAAAAATCCACATATCCAAACAAATAATTACTTGCCATGATTTCTAAGACAATGTCACAATTGTTATTCTTTGTAAAGGAGAGTATGATTTGAGTCATTATTTTTGAGCTTGTGGAGTCTGCAAACTATGACAGCCACTGTATAAAACTCAAGAGATAGCTACAACATCTGGCTGGTAAATTGCACATGAAAATACTTTTTAAAGTAAGATTTTGCAAGAAGCATTAATGTTATTCAATTAGATTTTGAAGAAAAAACTCATCCCAGATATTCATCTAACATTGTAGCATAACCCATAAAGTTCAAGTTTGATTTCAATCCATGCAGTACGGAAATGTAGATAATGTTATTTCTTCTCAAATAGGCCTGATCTGAGCATCTGGACAGCCAATTTATTTTTATGATGTTCTGTGTGATAAAGCAAGAAATGTCCAGGACACTTTATAGCCATAATATATTTGCCCACATATTTTTAATGAGGCATTTTTTTCTATTGCATATAGTTTCTACAGAAATGATAGCTCTCAGATTGGTTGCCTCTATCTTGCAACAAGCACTGTTGCATTTATGTCTGACACGGGGTTCAACATCATGAGCATTTTTTAAAATCTATGCTAAAATGATTAATAGTAATATATTTGAAGGCAAATTTGGCATAGCAAGGGTTTGGGGGTATTTTTTCAGATGACACTATCTCCTATGAAACTTAAAATTCAGACCTTTCTATGACAGAATTGGTGAGATCATTTTAGAAGCAATGACAAACCTATTTTGTGATATTTGTTATGCATTGTTATTAATTCATGGTAACCTCCAGGTACCAGACTGAATGTTACCTGATGTGCTTTGGTTCTGAGGCCAGGTGAATAAATGGCAGACTTTGGTTCAACTCTATTCTCTGCCTGTTAGAGAGAAAAATTGGCTAAATATTTCCCAGATGAGCACCCTAATCTCTGGGCTGTGGATTCACTCCCATTCTGTTTCTCTCTAACCAACATAATTGTTAATTATTGAACTAAAGTCATTATTTCATACAAACTAGGGCATGAGGGAACCCTAACCCAGAAGTGGTAGGTAGCCTTCTGACTGAAGTATTCCCAAAGGGGATGTGGGTTCGCTTCCCCCAGGCAGGGGAGGAAATTAAGCAAAGGCTTCATTTCAGCCAAAATTATGCAGAGAATTCCACCCACATTTGCAAATATAAGATTCAACAAAATAATTTCACTCCTTTCTGCTCCATTACCGTGAGGTGCTGTGAGAACATCTTTTCAAACTCTCCATCATCCCACACCACATGCAAGGTGTTGAGTAATGCCACTCTAGATGAGTGTCATGCAGGCAGAATACCTTACTTTCCATGCTGATGTTGCCTGTGGTGATAAGATAACACTTAAACAGTATGATGGCTGGCTGCAGCCTAGGGGTCTATTTAACAGAAGAATAATTTCTAACCACTGATATATCCACACTCCACATTGAGAGGCCATCTCGGGGTGAATAATAAATGGGTTAATTTTATCTGGGCATTAAGCAGTTGTGGATAAAATTCAATTTCTTTATTTTTATAAAACACAAGCATAACAGAAATACATGCTTGCATTCAGTCAGTAATTTTTCAGTCTTGCAGTTAGTGTATTAAATAAACAATGGTTTACATCTCCATAGAATTATTGTAATCCCCAAATTACTGTATTAAGCTCTTTTCATAGCAGCATTTCATTGTTGAGGCATGCAGTACTTCTAGGAAGTTTCTGGAGCTACATCTGATGTGTTAATATGAATAAGATACTAGGAAGATTACTTTATATTGGAAAATGTTTACCTAATACATTAAGTATCATATTCATGTTTTCTTTTTTGTTTTTCACAGAAAACTTGACAATGTTCCTCCATCTGACATAAAAAGCTTCTAATTATACCATGCTAAGCTTGTGCAATTACTTCTAGCTGGTGTATGGAGTAGTATATATATCGTTCAGTAATGAAAAATTACTTTCATGAAAACACTGCTTTTACAAGCTCCCTCGGTTGTAGTGGCTAATAGGTAGGCACGCTATTACACAGCAGTGTACGGAGAATATCTCCACCCGCAACAATGGAGACATTTAGCTGTGAAATTACTTATACCATAAAATTGATTAGGTCGCTCAGGTAAACAACAGTACTTCCCAGCAGTCTGATGGTGCAGCTGGTACCGCCAGAATTTACAGAACCCCTCTCAGCTGAATGTTTCTTTAATCCCACTTTCAACATATAAAATAAGGCAGAGAAATCAACAAACCAGCAGCTCAGGTTAAAATTAATACTGTATCCATCTTCCTGTATTCAGCAAATGCAGCACGCTTTCGAAAAGCAATCTTTTTTCCCTCAGCATCTCTACCAGAGCAAGGAGCTCTAAAATAATCACTGTTCAGATCTATTCAGGGGTCATTCCTGAAGTTCAGCTTGACCATATCTCTACAGGTAATACCTCGTTGATAATCACTCTGTTAAAGTCAGTCTGACTTGATTACGCTCATCCTGACTTTTAACTGAGCTACGTAAGGTCTCTCTCACCGATTAAAGGTAAAGGACAGCTTTCAAACACATTGTATCGTATCTAGCAAGTAATCCCCTCTGTCAAAATAGTCTTGCTCAGAATATTGGAAAACAAGGAAGTTGCAGTGATCCCTGTTGCATTATTTTCTGCTCTGTGCCTAGGTCATGTACCAGAACTGCATGGAGAAAATGTATGATCATGCAAATCTGTCATGCAACCCAATCCAATGCAATGATATATCCATAGTTCAGGAAAAAATTGAAGTGGCACGAGCAACTTTTGTGTTGCTGCTTTATTACCATTCTCCAGGCTTTCTTTTAAAGGAGAAGACATAAGAAAATTGCTTTTTCAGTTTCTTTTTTTTTTTTTTTGGGCTCAGAAAAATGTCAGCAGAGACAGCTGTCATTGGAGCCATTAGCTGCATTAACTAGGAGCCTGTCAAAGGGAGGACAGAACTGGCCCCAGGGTAAAGAGAGACTTTACTTATTGTCTTTTTTCATCTCTGCATAGAATTTTGGGAAGGCAATAGGTTGTGGAGACTTTTAGGGGTATTTCTCATCCACAAAAGGGTCTCAGAGGGGTGTGAGCCACTGAAATATGTGCTTCAAATAACATTTGATATCATAGCAAAAGCTGAAGACTTGTAACCTGGGCATATTCTAGAAAATATTAAAAAATCACTATCTTAAGGTCTTTTCCAACCCCAACTATTCTATGATTCTTCAATTCTATGATTGACATAGGAGGTGTGAGTATTTTGGAAAGAGAAAGCTGAAAGAATACTGTGTAGAAAAGTCCTGGCTAGCCCCATCTGGCAGCGTTTTTAGTAGAAGTGTACATACATGGCTATAGCATCATCAGTTCCAGATTATTATATGGCAATCATCAAAGTGAATCTTACATTCTGGATATTGCCATATTCAAAACCACAGGCTGAGTCACTTCACAGAATACAAAGAAGTTCTGAATCTTCTGCATGCTCAGTAAGTGCTGCCTTAGTGGTAGAAAGCAAACACTATCATAAAATAAGACCGTGGTTTATTTCAGATCAAATCAAGTGCAAATAAAGCTCAGTGACAATTTCCTTCAATCACAGTTAGCCAACACCTTGAAATTTGCCTAAATGTGAAAATTGCATAAGAAATATCAAAAAGCTGCACATTATCCAGCCTTCCTCTTAACCTCTAATGGGCACTGATACAATAAAAGTAAAAATGCTCCAAGTTCTTGTTCTTTTTATTCCTTCCAAAAGAATACTTTAAGGAATACATTATTTTGCAACATATTTGGATATGTTTATTCATTGCTGTCATAGCAAGATCTGGAGTTGATATAAATACAAGCTCCAAAAGATCTGTTTCTCTAGTATTTCAAATATTCATTAACATCTTTGGAGTATTTTGGATGAAAAATAAAAGCATCTAAGTGACATTTGCATCGATGTGAAGTCCTACAGCTTCTTTGCTGTAGGAGTAATAAATTACATGCAAAAAAGAGTAGTATGATGAAGAGCCTATTGCAGTTTGTTGTTTATGAATGTTAACAAACTCTGGGTAAGAGATGACATTGCAAGAACTGTTCTCTCACTAAACTAAAAAAAAAAAAGAGAAAAAAGAGGACACTTCTGCGGAAATTCAATTTACAGCAAATGCGATCTGCTGGAAACATGATTTATGTGGACTTATCACACAAAAGCAGGACATGTCAGCTCACTAGTCAATTAGTGACTTCTTCCCTTCCCCACTTAGGAAAGATACTATAAAATGTGCACATCTAGTTCAGAATCAGTTCAAATCCACATAACCAATATGAGAGAAGCTTGACCATACAGGAATGCTGAGAACAAGATGAGAGCCTACTGCTCTTCATAAGGGACTATGGCACTGCCGTGTCCCAGTGCCTTCTTCAGGCTCCCAAAGACATTGGCATGTCCCATTACCTTTATCTAAGCATTCTTCCTCCTGGTTATGCAGCACTTGATGCTCCAATTACCTGTGTTATGAGGCTCCCACTCTATGAGTGGGTGGACTTCAACACTGAGGAGAGAAAGTCGTGCATGTTTGGAAAGTTTCAATGTTCCCCATGAACCCTTCCTGTGAGAAAGCGCGTACTATTTAAATATCAGACAGTAATCACAGGGAGATGTTCCCATGTGCAAAATGCCATGAGAAGTCAAGATCTATTTTGGAGAAAAGAAATTATGGGTTGTCTTCACTAGGTAGACAAAGACAAATTCTAACAGCTCCACTAAGCCCAAAATATGTGTAGGGAATTAAAACCATATTGTCTTGTAAAGCAGCTCGACACTGAGGATTTTGAAAAGGCTTCACCACTCAGAAAATGCTGAATGGATCAAGTTTAGAGAAGGAGTTAAGTTAATGCAAAACTAAATAAGGAAATGGAGTGATCTTGCTCTCAGTTCAAAAAAATTTAAATGGCAGCATGATTTCCATGTTTTTACATTAAATAGTCAAGGAAGAATTCACTTCTGGTGTTATAGATACCTGGCTGTAAATGAAGGACAGTATGGCTTTGTATCATTTTTGTATGCTTTTATTTTGAGGGGAAAAAAAACCACTTGGAATGCAGTTTCACTGTTAGTCTTTTCTGTCAACACAGCTGGTCAAAAATAGATGAAATGCGTTACACAAATATTTTCAGACTAAGTCTCTTTCCAGGTTACTGTTTAGCAATTGCTGTATGTCCTCCCCCAGCCAAATGCTGATGTGCACTAGGTTTATGATGTGGTTTTTTTAATGAGTCTAAAGGTGTCTTGAGTACAAAAAACATTGTTCAAGCCTCTAAAGAGAGCAGATTATTGTCATAATAATTCTCTCCAACAGTAAGTAGCTAAACATTATTTATTAATTTCAGGGTGTCTTTTTCTGAAGTTTATTCTTATAGTCCTGATTATTTCTGAAATTTATGTATTTCATACAGTTCTCTAAGACCCGAATTAAGGATAACTGGTGTACTTAGGCTGCATATCAGACCCAAAACCAATTAGGTTTATGAACAGACTAGTTCAGCTTTATTGCTTGAAGTAGAACAATGAAAAAATTAAATATATTTCCAGTCCTCAAAAGGACCTTTTAGATTACAATGCTGTTATGTGAACAGACTATGAGGGACTGAACAAGCCAGCACAGCTATTTAAATGTTAGCATTCTGACTTTTAACTTCAATATTAAAACATGAATGTGGCTATTTCATCTGAGTTTAAAATAATTTCCTCTGAGGTTTTGATGACTCTAAATGCAAATTTTAGCCAATCACAATATGTGCTTGTTAGGTGATCTCGCAACATCATTATGTTACAGATTGATTATAGGATACAACATATTCCTCATCACAACTTGTAACACTTTCTGTGTGCTCATCACCTCCCAGGACTCAAAATCATTACATATCTGTTAATCCCTGATTGATCCATACTTTCATACAAGTCAAAATATGTACTTCGAGGAGCACTGGTGCATCCTACAGCTCACCCTGCTTGCTCAATACATGCCGAATGAGTCAGTAGATTTTCAAAAGCATGCAGCACAAGAAAGCTAGGTCACACATTGAAGCTATGAACATCCCACCCCAGAATCATCTTCACCATAATGAGGCAACTTGTTAAAGAGCCAATAATGAAAGTAATACCTAATCAATATTCAATTTGCAAGCCTTGCTGCTGCAATTTTTATAGACATGGACACATTTTCTTTGATGATCTCTTCGTGCTACATGTTGTGATGTGTTTTGGTTTGAAACACCCTTTTTTGGAAATAACAAAGGACAAGATCGATCATTTTGAAAGTATCTTAAAACTATTCATTAGCAGCATGATAGATTTTATTTTTAACACATGCTCAGGATCTGATTATATCCCCAGCAGCCAACGTAAGTACTTCGAATGCATATATATGACATGCTATGCTACAATGATTTTGAGGACTGGTCTTGAATGTTGAAGTGCTCTGTACAAATATTGCTTAAAACTATCTGAGAGAATTTTTATGGATGTTTACAGGAATATGAGAAAATTAATGGAAAGAGTGCAGCTGAAACAAATAAATACAAGGTTCTTTAAATGTGTAGCTCCAAATTCAGTTCCAAGACAGAGATGTTTCTGAAACATGTGCACACACCCACTCACCCTTAAAGCAACGTTAATAAGCACCTCTATCCTAGCTGACAGCAGCCAAACAGTCTCAATTGCAAACCACCCCCAATTACATTAACAGAAACATGAGTAATCCATACCGAGGAATGCATGAGTCAGTAATGATGTGAAATTACACAGTGGCTCCCTAAAATAGTGACCTTTAGTTCATGAACTAAGTTTGCCATATCCATTGTAATTTTGTTTTAAATCCACGGTCTCGTTGTTATAATTTAACCTTGTCAGCCAAGACTGTGCATGACTGGCTATCTCAGTGCTAAAAAAGCCAAAGCCAGTAGATCTCTATTTTTGGTCAGAGGATTGGATCTTTCATAGCATTAAAGGTCTTTAACTACTTGGGAGCTGCAGACTGAAACGCACCAATATATAAACTGCTGAAAAGAACACCTTCTCTCTGTAACTCTCGCTCACATGAATTGATTTTACTTTCTCTCAAGTAGGTCAGGATTACTGTCATATATAAACAGCATTAACCATAGCAAAGACTGAAGAAAAGTGAGGTAAAGGTATCTAACGAACAACTTCCTATTTTGAGAGTACTCTTGAGTCAGTGTCTACAACATGCCCTGCTAAAGCTGGAATCATGTCACTCAATCCCTTATGAAAATTAATCAAATTCCATTTCAAAGTATCAGGGATTATTATTTTGCCACTACCCTGCAAAGATTGAAAGAAAATTCTCTTTTTATTCATAGGAGTTTTGCATTTATTTGTCCTCGAAATAGCATCTGAAAATACATGTAGGTCTATTCAATGCCCGTTATTGCAAACTACAAGAACCCAATTTCTTTGTAGGATTAATTCCACAGAGTATAACCTGGAATTCTGATTTCCTTTTCAGTATTCCAGTTCTCACAGCTATCTATTTTTTTCTGTACTTTATTTCAATTCTCTACCTATTGAAAAAATCTCAGTTTTTGTTACCAGAATAATTTGTTAGCATACACATAGCAGATTTTCAGTGAAAATATCAATTAAGGTCTTTCAGACTTCAACCATCCTTCAATGTAACTAGCTCTCATTTCCCTCTTCAGCTTGTTCCTTGCTCAATTCAACATTTGCCCAACTCCTCAACTGTCCAAAATATCTAATGAAGGATTCTAAAACTGTTGGCATACCTGATTTTATATGACCATGTTAAAAAGGAATAAATAGCAATTTTTTAACAGCTGCAGAAGAAAATGAGTTAGGGCAAACTGCAAGCAATACTGAGACTAGGAAAATAAAATTACCAAGATCTCATATTCAGTTTGCTTTCAAACATCCCATGAATGAAGAGATTTGCACTACTGAAAGTGCAGTTGCTCTGAAACACTGAATATTAAAATACCACTGTGACTGCTGTTGAGGACTTCAGTCAATCCCTACCAATTCACAGTCATTTCACGTGCCTACACACAGACACCCTCATACACAAATAAAACAAAGAAAAACTTCAGGCACTTGTAGTAAAGCAAACAAACAAACAAACAAATAAAATTCAGAACTATGGATGGTGTTTATGGGTGGCAATAGAATTTATGGGATCCTTCAGACTATGCTTCATAAAATATACTGGTTCACTCATCCTGCATGTAAACCATGAATCACTGCTTCCCGCTGATAGACTTCCTTCTGAAATGGGCTTGAGATAGTGACTGCCTTAAAAACACACTCTGGCTAGTCTTAAACCATTCGCCCCTTATAACTGCCAAGCTTTATCCTGCTGCACTGAACTGTACTGTCACGAGTAAGCAAAGAAGGCAGCAACTTCAGTGATGCAGCAGTTGCTGCAAAATGACTAACTGAGATTTTAAGCCATCTAAACTCATATATAGAATGCCTTCAAAAATAGACTGCCATATTGAGATGTCTTACTGGACTATTTCTGAAATAACTCACAATTTTCGTATTGCAGCTCCAGTTCCAGTATCCAGAGTTCTGCCTCTGAAAATATGCTGAACTGAAGGCAAAGCTGGCAAAGTAAATACTCTTAAACTTATCTCAATCTTTTAGATTCTGTAGATGGAAAATTGAAACTTCTCTCTTTTGAAAAATGTGAATAAGTCTGTTCATTTTGCCAAGCAATTATTCTGTTATATTCCTTTACAGATATTGTGCATCTATATCCTTTTATTACTAGTAATTACAATATATTACCATCCCTCTCGATAAAAAGATCATTATTTTGTTATAGGAATGCCTAGCATATGACTGGAAAAGATTTGTTAAGAGGATTTTCAACAGCTGACTCAACAAATTTTCTTAATGAAATTAAAATGCCAGTCATTTCAACCCAGGCCAACAAGCAATTTTGTGTTACTTGAAATGAGAGGTTGCATTTTAGTTTTTTATTAGAAGTTCTTAATTTTTAATTAAAACTTAGGTCAACTTTGATGCAACAATGCCTTATTGGTTTGAAAACTCACATCTAGTTTTAAAAGGATCAATAAGAAACATGAAGGATTTTGATACTTTAAAGCATCTAGCTCCCCCCACTTCCTTTTTTTTGTCTTCCCTAACTATTAAATTAACTGAGATAATAGTTTACAAACGGTTTGGGTATAAGTGGCATTGAATTTTGGAGGAAACCTACCAAAAACTGAAATCAAAGGAAAACGAAAAAAATGCCTAATTCTAGCCTACAGGCACAATTAAGTTTGTAGGTGTTGTTTGGCAGAAGATATTGTGGAAACAGATAGAAAAGGACAAATCCTCCCTTGGAAAGTTACAGCTTATGGCTTGTATCCCACAAAGTTTAATTGCAATTGATTGTATACTTTCTATTGGAGTTACTTAAGCTCTGTGAAGGACCAGGACTACAAGGCCTCTCCAGATCTACACGTCTTCATAGGTATCTTGTTCAGTTCAAGTACACGCCTAAATTATTTTCTTTTCAGTGTATTGATGCATCTTAACTATCCAGGCACTTACCCTGAGCCTGACTGCCTTTGCAAGTCTTGGACAAAACCCTTCCAGAATTATTAGGTTTATGACAGGAGACAGTAGGTAAAACAGTTACTGAAAAGTAGGACTGGAATAAAAAATAGGATAGAATAACTTTTGAACATGGAAATCTGATTTGAGAGGAATGTTGAGTATTCAAATACAACTGAACTTGCACCAAATATCTCAAGTGTCCATTGCATCCTGAGTAGGACTGAGCCCCTTCTCTTCTTATTGCTTGCAGTGTGAGCTGTATGTGTCCTGAGCTTTTCAGTATTAAATTGTTAGTGGACTGTACTGGTTATCAGATGCTAATACAAGCACAGTTTCTTTGGGTTAGTAGTCGGCTAATGTAACATCATTTTGGTGTTACCCAGGACAGAACAGCATGGGAAAGTATACTTGGGAAAAAAGAGGTAAGTCTTCAGACATTTAAGCGCATCCAAACAACACAGAGGTCAGCCTTTTTGCTTATATTCATAGTTGGTTTTGCTTTCTGAATTCAGTGCCCATTAGAAACTTTCTTGGGAAATAAATGCTTTCCCCATTTGAACTCCTTTCTTCCAAATAACATAATAGTTTCCCAAGTTATAAACTTGGATGCCTTTTCGATGATCCTGTTCTCATTAGAAACAGGGGGGTTTGCCTATTTCTGGGATTTTTCCTCATGTC
This sequence comes from Psittacus erithacus, assembly GCA_009867235.2. Classification (NCBI taxonomy): domain Eukaryota; kingdom Metazoa; phylum Chordata; class Aves; order Psittaciformes; family Psittacidae; genus Psittacus; species Psittacus erithacus. The sequence continues at coordinate 3,643 of WYDI02033771.1, read as the reverse complement.
TGAGCACAGAGAAATTCTGGCTTGCTCACAGTGTTGGATGTTTCCCCAGCCTTAATTCTTGTCCTCACTCTGCTCCTCAGGAGTGAAAGAGGAAGGAAGAGTGGTGTTACCTTCTCATGCTTCCTCTCTTCTCAAGACAGAGTAGCCTCTGCTCAAAAAAGGGGATGGCTGTAAAAACCAGCCCTCCGCCTGACACATCTACATGCACCGCTTGAAAACAGTGTGATACATAATGACACGCTAGTTCTTCACCCAGTTTGTACACAGCACTGACTACATCACATTTCAATAGGAGAGGGACAAAGATCTCAAAGTAACTTAAAGCCTCAGTGCTCTGTAAGATACATTACAGATATCTTACAGAAAGATATCTTTTCTTTTGTGATGTGGTACTAGGAAAAAAAAGGCAGAAGAGAGATTGGATTAATCTTTTACCTTGAGAAAACTTAGATCATTCCTCCTTCTTTTATTTTCTTATGCCCCCTTTAAGCCTACAGACATATCATGAACCAAGATCTCCACCAGAATAGGTCTTGTTTGCAGAGCAAGAAAAATAATGTCTGGCAAAATACTTGTCAAGTCATAAAGGATTTGAGCAAGCCAAGATCTTGAGTCTTGCAATAGAAATAATATGAAAACAGTAATGGTCAAAATGTACTGATAATCTTTGTTTCAATAACTTTTAAAAAGGCCTCTAAACTGTGTGAGGGTTTTGCTACCAAAGGCTGATGCAATGGCCTGCAAATACCTGAGTAATTCTTGCACAGAAAAAGCACTGCGTGGTTGAAGCAAACCTGACCTGACCTGGACTCAGGAGATGTGACTGCTAAATAGGCCAGAACACATAAAAATTTTAATTGACTCCCAATGGCTTATTGAAAGCACCATCTCTGGCCCAATAACATTGTGCTTAAAAAGATAATCCAGTATAGTCTGCTGCAGCTCTTGGGAAATTCATATTACAGGAAATTCATCCTGTAATACAGACCTGTCTCTGCAGAGCATTATTCTTGTAAAACAGTTTTTTGTCAAAAGGATGCCTTTAGTGGATCTACTGAGCAGAAAGTGTCATTAAAATTCACAAGGTAAAAAAAAATAATGAAGACACGCAGGAGTGTACCAGTAGTAAAGTGAAAGAAACTTTCAGAACATATTCTCAGCTACGCTCATCAGAGTAATTGTATTGATTTACTACCATCTTGCCTTGTGTGAGGTCCTATATGAACACAGTGGAGGAAAGCCACTCTGCCCAAAACAGCCATTCATTTCAAAAGGCAAAAAACAGCAAAGGTGAGATGATGCCCTTTTTAAACCAACAGAGAAGTTTAGTAGCCAGGGATATCAACAGAACCAGCAGTAAAGCCAGAATCTAAATCCTGATCTCAAGGATGCTTTTAGCAAGAGGGGACAATACAAGCCATTTTCATTCTATAAGTTTAAAAAAAGAATAAAATCACTCAAAGCCTAAAGAAATCCCTTTGGCCTGCTATGAAGAGGGAAGGAGGGAACATTATTATTTTGTTGATTTGATTATAAATCAACAAAAATATGTGAAAAAAAAATATCACACTTTAGCAAAATAAACACAAGGTCATGGAGTTAAACGGAAAGGCAGGCCAAGTGATGATAAGAAAAGTGTGTAGGAGGCAGTGGCTTAGCTAGTGACCTCTATAAATATCTTTGTCAAGGAAAGGAACTTAGAACACAGCTATAGCAGCTCTTTCAGAGAACAACAAAATATGCCTGTAGAAAAATGTATGCTTTCCCACTTCTTACTGTCAAAGCCTACAGCTTGAATAAGTGAGCAGACAGAGCAGACTCAAGTGTGTGACATAGTTGGAGACATGGCTGAGTCAAAGAATCCTTGAAAAAGTACCTCTACTTTCAAGAGCTCTGTAAAAAGCAAAGAAAAGGGCATTAATTACCTCACTCCAGTTGAGGGATCTAATGTGGCCACCAGTATGCAACTGTTTGAACTGATTTATATGGAAACGTTCCAAGTTTACATTCAAAGAACAACTCCATACTTAATTCTCATCAGCCCTTCAATAAAGTTGTCACAGACATGAGTGAAATGAGCATCCTAGCTTAGGTACTTTATCATAAGCGTTAACCATATTCCTTCATTATGTCATGACTACTGATGAATTTATAAAGCCTCAAAGGCATGCTTTGTAGACCTAGTGTTCTTCCAGTATTGTTCTTCCAGTACAATATTTTAAGATAGTCTCAGGTCTACTTAGAAGACACTGCAGCTTTCACTGCAATTTAGAGGTATTTTAAGCCAGAGAAAATGCTTCCAAAGGAATATGAAGCCCACTTCACCTTTAAAAGCATGAAGATGCACAAAGATAAAGTTCAAGTCCTGTTGGCAGTTATTGGTGCTAATGCAGCTGAAGAGCCCGGCAATTTTTGTTAAACTCTAGGCTGCAAAGTGCCTAGGTCAGGTGTGATAAACTACCATTATGTACGAGCAATATTGTGTCCCATATGTCAGACAATAAGAATCGTGGAGTGTACCAGAGCTTCACTTCCCTAACACACGGAGGTAGATTTCATTAGGTAGAGATGTGGAAGCACAACACTAGTCCTGCACTCAGGAGAGTCATCTGAAAGCTTTGAGTTAAAATCCAGCTTCCATGCTGTGTCAATGCTGATGAAGGGTCTATTTTCTTGATCTGATGACTGGGTTTAAGGAAAGAGGAAATGGTTACTAATGAGGCTGGATTACTGAGAGGTCCAGATAACCTGACTAGCTGCAAACTGCAGCAAACAAGTGAAAGCCCTGAGAAGCCTTAGAGGTCATCTCACATACTTCAGACCTCACCAAACTGACGGCTGTGTAGTTCACAGTGTGTTCTCATCTTTGACTTAACAAGTGAAAGCTGGCTACTCCTAAAAGACATCAATCGCTTGTTTTAATCAAGAACTATTTGATCCACCCATTTTTCCTGAGCACAGAATTTTTCAGGAACTCATTCAAAATCATAGTACTCCTACCAAGCTAGCAAGATTTCATTAAAATCAACTGAGTTTTAGTATGTAATTATTTTAAAAGGTCTCTCATACTGCGTAAAGCATTTCTTCAGATATAAGCAGTCTCTGGAACCATATACTGCATATTTTTCTATTTAAGTCACAGGTGTAACTGTTTCATGTTCAAAGTCCTTGGAGAGGCTCCTGTTACAGGGTAAGGGTAGGAAATATGGTGATGATAAAACTCAAGTGACAATGCACATCCCCTATCAGATTTGCTTAGGCAAAACTTATAATACTTGAAGAAAACTTTTTATTACTATTTGTCTTTATTCTAGCGATTTAGTTATTACTAAAATGTACACCTTCTAGGGAAAGTGTCTCACCCACCAATGTTCTTTGCTTTAATGATGAGACTGTAAGAAACAGATTCAAAAGGCCATATCTTTGCATATTGCGTTCCATACTATCTTTGGAAAGCATGGACACAGCAGCCAGACCGCGAAAGGCTGTTAGCAGTCTGTCCTGGGTTCAGCAGTAGCAGTCATTTTCTCCTTCTTAGTAGCTGGTGCAGTGCTGTGTTTCTGACCGCCTGGGAACAGCGCTGATAACACCGATGTTTTCAGTTGCTGCTCAGTAATGTTTACTCTGACCAAGGACTTTCTGA